>WOUA01000030.1:0-170336 GCA_021397985.1 Sporothrix dimorphospora
CCCCCCCCCCCCCCCCCCCCCCCCCCCCCCCCCCCCCCCCCCCCCCCCCCCCCCCCCCCCCCCCCCCCCCCCCCGCCTCAGGGGTTGACAGAAAAGAAAATGATTGTCGAGGAGCACCGGAGGAGGAAAAGGAGAAAGCCGGAAAATGGAAACGCAAGAATAGAGAAGCAGCGACCGGAACCGAGGACCGAAGTGGCAGCAGCGACCCTCAAGATTGCTGCCCGGGGTTGATAGCAGCTTCCTCAACATCAACACTTACGCACGTGACACGATGAAACATTAGACATTGGAAAAGTGAAGATAGAAAAAAGGAGAAGGATTGCTTTTTTAATTGTGAAAAGAGATTGCTGTCCCTCTTGGGGGTTCTGGACATATATGTAAGTGGTGTATGGACTAAAAGATGAAGCCAGCGATACGCCGGTCAGAGTTGAGACGGAACGAAAGCAAGGGAGATAATAATGGAGAGCCAAAAAAACATGCAGCCTGGAAGGTATCTTTGTTTTTTCTTTTGAGTGTCAAATGAAACCAAGGCAGCGTAGAAAACAAAAACATTCAACATAAATCAGACCATTACCAAAAATGAATACAACAGTGTTCAGAACTGGCCGCCATAAGGTTTACCTAGCCAAAGCACATGGACTCCAAGCCCTTCGCAAGAAAAGAATAACGAAAAGGGGACAAGGCGCGGAGAATGGGAGTATGTACTAGGAGAAGGATAGTAGGGGTGGTTCACAAGGGGAATCGATAGCAAACGGAAGGGCCCAGAGGAGTCCGGCAAGTGCATTAAATCAGACAGACACCAAACAAAAAAACAACAGTAGGCGGATCCCATGATCACTGTGTCAATGGGTCGTGTGGTAAGAAGTTTCCAACGATCAAACTCGGGCTAAGGCGGCAGAGTTAGTATATTTAACGACACAATGGGATGATGAAAGGGACAAAAAGAACCGTACATTTTATGGTCGTCGCGCCGGATCTTGAGGGAGAAGCAGCACTTGATGATTGGGTCTTTAGCCGAATCATTGGGGTTCTTGATCGAGCAGGCCGTAAGGAGTGTGTCGTGGGCCGAGTCAAAAGCAATGGTGCCAAACTCTTCCCAGTAGCGGACCATGGACTCTTCTGTCAGGATTTCGTGCAGGGCAATCTTGCCGTCGCGCAAGGTCTCCACGGGTACGTGGATCAGCTCTGCCATTTCCTTGTTGCCGCGGAAGATCTCGCCTGTGCGACGCCAGCAGCACGCCGGCACAGCCATGCTCGCAAAAACGCGGTCATATTCCATGAGTGTCTTCTCGAACCACATCTCGACGTAGATCAGCTCCAAGTCGGTCAGGGCCTGCATCTTCTCGCGGAACTTGGGCCGGAAGCGGTCGAGCTGGCGCTGGATCTTTTGCTTGGAGGCGGGCGCAATTTTATGGCTGTCGAGGTAGGTATGCAGGCGCGCGTAGCCCTTGACGTAGTTGAACGGTTTTAAAAGACCCGCATCGTACTTGGCCTTGAGCAAGTCGGACATGCGCTGCTCGGGAGTATCGTTGCCCGATGGGTCGGCGGCCTGGAAGTAGTATTCACGGGCCTTATCTACGGCGGCAGATCGCGTCGAGGGCGCATCTGTGAGGCTGCTGATGTCGAGGGCGCCCGATGCTGCGGCCGCAGCAACGGATGTTGCCCGGTCGGGTGGGAGCATAGATCCCGTGCCGGATCCTAGCGCGCTAGGTGGCAAGAGAACATTGCCTGCTAGAGCCCCACTGCTGTCGTTCTGGAAGGCCGACTTGCCATCGTTGCCGCTGCCGCTTGCACTCGCATTATTGCTGGTACCGCTGGTCAAGAAATTCGTAGCGACGTCGGGCGGCGCACTCCGCAGCAGCTGGTTGCTCTGATCGTCTGACACATAGGCAGCGTCATCGACCATGCTGCTCTGGAGGAAATCGTTGAGAAACTGCAGCTCGCCGCTGACCTCGGGAACAATCATGTAGCCCGGATGGTTGTGCATATCGTGGAAATGGTTCTGTGCAGTCAACCACGCATCGGAAAACCCACCAACTAAAACAGAGTTAGAGATCTCGCGGAGCAAAAATAAGATAACAGGGAACGGTGGGCAGCGAAACAGCAGCAGCAGTCAGACCGCCCGTAAAACTTCCGATCGTCTACCAAGCCCAAACGGTCAAAGGAGATGAGGGGACGTTAAAAAGAAAAAAATGTGGGAGAAAGTGTCAAGCATAAGCAAAATTGGGGGACGCTGGTCCAGGGGGGGTGTAAAGAAGGAGGGAAACGGTTGGTCTTTTACTGGAGGGGGGATCTGTACTGAAAGGAGAGGAGGGAGAGCAAGGAAGAACAAGAGACACCGCAAAGGGACAAGACTAGGGCTGCAAAACACTGCAGGACAGCAGAGCGGCAGAACGTACACTGGCTCACGTCATTGGAAGCCATGACATTGGGCTGGATTCCAGAGACTGCACTGGGTCGCACAAGTTGCATTGGGTTGGCCTGGCCCAGCATGCCTGCAGCAGTAAAGGCTGTCTTGGCCGCCTCGCGTCCCGCGTCGAAAGACGGCGGCCGCATGGCGGCGTTCGCGCTCGTGCCGGCGCTGGCGCTGGCGTTGCCAGTCGCCTTGCTGAGCGAGGCGCGCGGATCTGTAAAGTCCTCTGATTCGTCGGCCACAGATGTGTCGCCGACGTTGCTCTTGGACTTTCTCGACTCGGACTCGCGCGGCTCGTCGTGGCAGAGGTGGCCGATGTTGCGCTTGATGCACCTCGTACATGGCCGTTCCTGGGCGTTGTTAGTACATGACCGCCAGGAATCTAACAGCGAGTAATCGGTTTGCGACGAGAGACGACGGGGTGGGGAGAACGCAACATGGCCCGCTTCCTGAGCGCACTCGGAAGACCAGGCAGCAGGTGTGGGAGGACAAGAGGTGCAAGGGGAGGGGGCTGCAGGGCGCGAGTGCTCGAGCAGAGATGCAGCAACAGAGAGGCAGAGGCCCCAGATCAAGGGTCCGCGGAAAGTAAAGAAAAAAGAAAGAAGGACGAAGACAGAACACGTACCAGGTCGCAGGTCATGTGCTGCAAATCGAGAGACATTGGTTAGCAAGCCGTCTTGACGTAGAAACAACAGGTAGATCGAGGCAACTCGACGGTGGTATGGAGGCCGAAGCTTCGAAACTTCTCACCGCCTTGCCGCCTCGCCGCCTCGCCGCCTTGCCGACCAGCCGTACGCGCCCACGTAGAAATGCATCGCAGCGCAGCATTCGCTTCTTCCCGTCTCTCGGCTCTTGTTGGCATCCAAGGAGATGGCAAGAAGCTGGATGAGGCTCGACGGGGGGCGTCCGGTTCCAACCCTGGCGCAATGTGCAGCTTCGGGCAACAACTCAGATTGCGAGAAAGGGGTAACTTACAGATCGACGGCAATATACACATGCTGCAGACAAGGGTTAGCCGGTGAAGCAAAATGGCTGTTGTGGAGAGGAGGCGAGCTTGGATACGAGGCCAGGGGGCCTTTGAGCAGCCGGAGAGAGAGCACAGCTGAGGAAAGCTGCCGCTTGGCCTGCAGAGGTACACACAACCAAAAACTCTAGCCATGCTGTTGGACTCCTGCGTTGCTGGGCCTAGGTATGTATATAGGTATACTCTCCCACAGCCTCTCGCTCTCCCGCCCTTCTTCAGCTCCCCTCTCCTTTCCCCTCGCTGCCTCACTCTCCCTCCCGGTTTCTGTTCGTGTCAAAGAAAACTCACCATGGTTGACCTTGCGGCGCTTTTTGGGCGTACGCAACGCGTCGCCATTGTTGCTGTCGGCCGTCGCCGCCGCCGAGGCATGGCCGTTGTTTGATGCAGCCTTGCCGAAGCCGTGGCCGTTGCCATTGCTCTCGGTCTTGACATCGCCAGCGGGCGCAATGCGTGTGGCCGTCTTGTGTAGGAGATCTCTATCCATGTTGTGTGGCTGTGTGGACGTGTGGCCGGTTGAGGCGCCGTGCGTTGCGTTGCGTCGTTGTTGCGCTACAGCGAGCCCTTCTCGTCTCCCTGGCCTTCTATCGCAACGACCGCAGTCCGGCCGTGTCTCGTGTCTTCGGTGTTATGGTGTATCCACGCAGACCGCCGTCCCATTGATCCTCCCCTCGTTCCCCTGGGGCTGAGAGTCGCGGCTCTCACGGTCTTGTCGTGTCCTGCGGGTTCCTCGATAGCGCAGTGATATTGCCTGGCGTCCCCTTCACGTTCCCCGGTTTTCTCTTTTTTCCTGCCCTGTAGGCGACGAGGGATGGTTACGCAAAGAATGCAATGAAAAGCTCGAAATTATGGGATGCGCAAATAAGGATGCGATTTGTCCGTCTGGTATGCGCGTGGCGCTGTGGCGGGCCGTCTGTGTCTGTCGCACGCGCTGTCCGCTTCCTGCAGGTGGCGAGGGGTGTGGGCGAACAAGGCACGCTCTCGAGCGAGGACGAGCTGGCAAACTGCAAAACAAAACAGGGCTGGACAAGGACGGCAACTGTGACGGGCACAGGCGTCGAAATGCGGTGCCGGGGATTGGTCGCAAGAGAAAAAACGAAGAAAAAAAAACCGAGGCGCTTATTGGGTTCGGTGACGAGCAGAGCTGGGCCCTTCCAGCACGATTGCGTCAGACGTCAAACGGTCGAACGCGTGTCAGCTGTCGGACGTCGAAATACCAGACATCGGCTGTCGGACGGTGATGCTCGCAAAGCGCAATGGACAAGGTCACGTCACTCTGGTTCGTGTCGTCGCTGTCGCAAAAACGGTCGGGTTGCTCATGGAAGGCCAATTGGCTTGGTGTCCGCGGTGACAAGTAGTTCGGATGGGGAGCACGGCCGAAATATAGCGAGGCGGGCCAAGAAAGCTAAAGAAGAACCATGGTCCATTCCTCAAGAGGCACCAAGAGGCCGAGGGAGAGAAAAGAGGGCGTCGAAATTTGGCTCAAGAATTGCCTCGCGTGAGCACCAGGAAAAAATCGAGCCGGCTCGGACAAGGGAATGCGCCTGCAGGTTTCGATTCCCAGCGGCGGCGCTCCTGCCCTGCACTGCTGTACCGCTGGTGTGTGTGCATGCGGGGCGCTAGGCCGAGTGAATGGGCGGCGGCGTGCCTCGCCCCAGGAAAGAGCCATTTAAAATGGTCGCAATGCGGCAAAGCAGGAAAGAGCTGGCCAGTCACAGGCCAGGAGGCCGTGGCTTGGAGGCCAGCCAAGGAAGGAGCGCACAAGGCTAACGGAAACCACACTGTATTAGCCTCAGCCCGAGGCCCCTCCTGCCTTCTGCTGCTTCAAGCTTCTTGTGCTTGTGGAGGAAGGTGTGGTTTGCGACAAAGAGCATGTACAAGTACAAGTATTTGGGAAGGAAGCAGCGATATTTTTCTTGTGTCTGCTCTTTGCCATGAATGGTCTGTACGAGTATGTTTGCTCCTTCCCCCACTGGATGTCTTCCCTCCCGTTGCACAGTGTTTGTTTTACTTGCCGTTTTCATTGCTTCGTCTCGCTGTAACTTCGCGGTGGGGAATACGAGGCAGGATTACATAATGTATCTTACAAAGATGCGGTGGGAGAACACCTCCCCTCACCCGAACAGAGCCTCTCGTTTCCCGGAATGGGAAGCTTCACAGACCCAAGCTCTTGCTTTCAGGTGCTGCACAACCTTCTAGCTCGAGGGATGTGAGAGCTGGTGCGGAAGAGACGCCTTCTGTGGCAAGCAGCACGGAAGATGTACCCGCCATCGAGCATGCAGGAACAAATTTGGCACTTGCAGTGTACTCCGTGCGAACACACATAATTGGCACTGATCACACTGTCCTCGCGTCAACTTCCCTTGCTCCTTCACCCCCAGCCTCCTTTCTCCCGTCTAAATCACCGGCTTCAAGACATATGTCGTAAACAATCGACGACTGTCTGTATCCTTGCCTAGCTACGTGATAGCAGCGCCTTTCAATACCCCTTTTGTACTCCTCTCTTTTCCTCTAATGAATGAACTTATAATGCCCCTCTTTAATCTCCATGTCCTATGTGACATGTGGTGCAACCATGTGCACAGAGACGTCATTTGTCCTTTGGGAAAGGAAAAGGGGGTTATGAGGGGAGGGCTAGTTTTGACTCCCTATCCTCCGCTGGACAGCGTACGCTGTGCGAGTTGCACGGCCTCGTGGACCGCCCTGCTCCGTGCGACATCGCCAGCCTACCACTACGTTGCGGAGCCAAGCATGGCATAGCAAGCCCTTACTCTTTATGATTTATTCAAGAACATTTCGTATTCGGGAAACATACGAACTACATGTAGAATGCCATATCATGCATGTGTGTATTTTCTCTGTGCGACCAATAATACACAATATCTGCAACGCCGCCCGCCACACTAGATCGCCATCCTAGATGTAGATAAAGAAGCTCTCCTCCCCCGGCTTGGCCGTCACCCGTGCCCGCTCCATGATTGGGTCGACACAGGCCAGCCGGATGCGCTCTGACGTGGCTGGACTTTCCAGTCGGAGTAGGCCTTGGTCGCTGTCGAAGCCGTCTTTGCCGGCATCATCTACCGTCCTCGCCACGACGCCATACTGTGCCCGAGCGGCCTTGAGCGCATCTCGGATGGCAAAGAACACCGCGCTGCCCATGAACAGCGGCGGCTCGCCCACGCCGCGACTGCGCTGGATGGTGCGCAGCTCCTTCCACTCGACGCCCTTGAGCAGCTGCACGTTGAACACCTGCGGCACGTCACGGAACCCGGGAATCTTGTATGCACCAGGGCCTCTTGTGAACATATGGCCGGCCATTGGCCCGTTGCGCAGCCAGAGACTCTCCTCCATCGTGAACAGCCCCATCCCTTGCACAAACGCACCTTGGATCTGCCCGTAGTCGATGGCCGGGTTGATCGTGCGGCCCACATCCATCAACACGTCCGCGCGGAGGCACGTCCATGTACCTGTCAGCGTATCCAGCTCAACCTCAGAGGCTGCCACGCCTTGCGTGAAATAGAAAAACATCTTGCCCTTATTCTCGTCCCACGAATAGCCAATCTCGGGCGTCTTGTAAAATCCCTGTGCTGACAGGTTGACGCGGTCAAAGTAGGCTGCGTGCGCCAGGTCCTTCATCGTCGCTCCTTCGCCCAATTTCTCGCGGTAGGGAGCTAGGCGATTGTTGAGTTGCTCGCATGCATTGTACACGGCGTATCCGTTCAGGTCCGACGATGCAGATGCCGCCGTGGCCGAAGCGTTGGCGACTGTATTTGTGGACGTCTCGCTAATAAAGACGTCGTCCAGCGGCACTCGCAAAGCTTGCGCTGCGATCATCACCATCTTCGTGTGCAAGCCCTGGCCCATCTCTGTGCCGCCGTGCGCTACGAGAACAGACCCGTCGTGGTAGATGTGCACCAAGGCGCCGGCCTGGTTGAGCCACAGCGCCGTGAACGAGATGCCGAACTTGGTTGGAATGATCGCAAGCCCACGCTTGCGCCACTTGTGCTCCTTGTTGAATTCTGCCACAGCCGTTTGTCGGTTGTCGTAATCTGTTTCTTTGCGCAGCTGTTCGTACATAAGCGGAACATGCCAGTCTGTGATGGACTGGTTGAACGGCGTCAGTTCGCCATCTTTGTACATATTGATGGCCCGCAGCTGCTCCACCGGCATGCCCAGTCGGTCAGCCACTTCCGACATGTAACATTCCGCAATGAAGAGACCTTGCGGCCCGCCGAATCCGCGGAACGCAGTGTTGGACATCGTGTTCGTCTTGCACAACTTTCCGCGTATGCGCACGCTGGGAATGTTGTAGCAGTTGTCGCTGTGCGTCATCGCCCGCTCACACACGGCAGCAGACAGGTCCCACGTCCAGCCTGCATTGTTGTAGATGCGCAGGTCCAGCGCCTGCAGCTTGCCGTCGCGGTTGACACCCACTTTCCACATTCCAAGGAATGGGTGTCGCTGGCCCGACGTCACCATATCCTCTTCGCGTGTCAGCATGCACCGCACAGGACGACGTGTGGTTTGAGCCGCCAGGGCCACGATCGAAGCGAGCTGGATTGACCGTGTCTCTTTGCCGCCGAAGCCACCGCCGAGGCGTTTGACGCGCACAACCACCTTGTTGGCCTGTACGCCGCACACCCGAGCTGCAAAAGCCTGAGCCTCGTTCGGGTTCTGGGTGCTAGAGAAAATCTCGATCTCGCCGTCTTCCGGCTTAGGCACTGCCACTGCGGCATTCGTCTCGAGGTAGAAGTGCTCTTGTCCGCCCATGCGCGCGGTGCCTGTGAACACATGGTCGCAGCGCTCGAAAGCAAAGTCCACCTCTTCGCCCCGCTTCAGTTCGCGGTGGAAGTTGAAGAAACTCTCCTTTTCAATAGCCTCCTCCATCGAGAAGATGGCCGGCAGGTCTTCGTATTCGATCTTGACAAGCCGGGCACCCTCGGCGGCGCGTGCTGGTGTCGTAGCCAGAACCATGGCAATCGGCTGCCCGACTGTGTGCACCTCGTCTTCAGCTAGGAACACTTCGTCAAAATTGGGTGCGCCCCAGTGGTTTGCTGCGTCGTTGGGCATGTGGTGGCGGTCAATAATATCCACAACACCTGGAACATCAAGAGCAGCCTCGTAGTTGGTGCTCAAGATGCGTGCGTGTGCCTTTTTCGACAGTACGAGGCAACCGTGTAGCTCGTTCTTCAGTGGCGGGATATCGTCCGTGTACTGGGCTTCTCCTGTCGTCTGCTTGAGTGCGGCAAGGTGAGGGTTGGCTTTGCCGACAATTTCTTGTTCATAGTCAACGGCTGCGTCGTTGTCGGTCTCGCCCGTAGAGATTTCTCTCTCGAGTTCCTCCACGGCTTGTCTGTCGACGTGAATTTTGTTCCCAACGCTGTCAACGCCATCCACGCCGTCCATATCATCGGTAGCACCGAGCCCATCCAGCTCGGACATGACTTCGTGGTAGAATCGATAAAATAAGCTAAGGGCCAGGGCCTTCCGGTACGACGCCATACCGCCCGGCACGGAGAAAGGGAGATTGAAGTCTTTTTCAAGAGCGTTCATGCCACCTTCAACAGTCTCCAGCTCGGCAAAACGGCGGCCGACCAGGAATGCGTTGGCCGTCTTGGCCGACACCGTTGTCGGTGCCATGCCACCGTACACGAGGTTGCACTGCTCGATAACACCATTTGCGTCGAGGCGGATCCGCATCGCCGTCGTCACAATGGCAATGTCGTCGTCCTTGCGCTTGGCCTGCTTGTAAGCTCTGAAGAACTCGCCCTTGGCAGGGGTTATTGGGATACGGATGGCAGCTAGAACCGCATCGGATGGCAGAGCTGTGCGTCGGTAGCCCTGGAAAAAGCCAGACATGGGAATCTCAATTTCCGCCACAGCCAAACCGGTCGGGTCCGAGGTGTCCTTTGCTTTGGCGACGATGACGGCTTCCGCTGCGACAAAGACGGGGTTGAGGTCGGAGATGGGTGATGCCGTCACCAGGTTACCAGCGGGTGTGCCCACGTTGCGAATTTGGCGTCCGGCGAAGTACTTTAGCTGCTTGTTGATGGCAGCAAACACTTGTCCTCGAGCAAGGCCGTATTGAGTTGCCGACTGCTCTGCAAGGTGCTCGAGGTCAGTCAGTGTGACGTTGCCGCCGATGGTGAGGTAGTCATCACTGAAGGCGTACTGCCGCAACTCGGCAATGTCGCCGACGAAGACCGATACCGGATAGTTGAAGGCCTTGAACTTGATCTCAATCTGTGTCTCGGAGCTGCCACCGATGATCTTGGCCTCGGGATACGCGCCCTTGATCTCGAGGAGCTGATCCAGAGTCACTGGACGGTACCATCGCTTCCGCTTGTTGCCAAAGGCCAGGGGTCTGAACTCGTGCTTCTTCAAAGCCGGCGGGAAAATGAGCTCCGTGTCGGGGTTGTACTCGATGAAACCTGGTGGCGTAAACCGCTTGATGGGCTGGTCACCATCAATCTCCTTGTTGTCTTTGCAGCAGCCGCCCCCGTTTTCTTTCCCATCCATACAGCAGCCGCTTCCCCCATTTGCTTTGGCCTTGATACAGCCAGAGGTGGCATTGATGCTGAATGTCTGTGCCGAGTCAAGGATCGACCGGTATCCGGTGCACCGGCACAGATTGCCGTCGAAGGCCTCTTCGATGTCGAGCTCCGTAGGGCTATCATTGTTGCGAAGTAACGCGTACAAGCTCATGACGATACCCGGTGTACAAAAGCCGCACTGACTCCCGTTTCCGCGAGCCACCCGCTCCTGCGCCGGGTGCGGTTTCTTGACGTTGCCAATGCCCTCGATCGTGATGACATGCTTTCCGTCGACACTGGCTAAGGGTGCCAGGCAAGCATTGACGCTGGCGTGGTAGATGGAACGTGTGGTCGGATTGTACTGGCTGACGACAACCGTACACGCGCCGCAGCCGCCCTCGCCACATCCTCTAATGTAAAAGGGTCAGCATTGTGCATTGTCTAGGACGGGCTGATGTAGACATCCGATATCAAATCTGTTCACTTACAGCTTCGTGCCCGTCAATCCGATTCCCCGCAAATACTCAAGCAGCGTGAGTTCGGGGTCGATCTCGTCGAGGACGACCCGGGTGCCATTGAGATAGAAGCGGAGCGTGTCGTCAAATGTCGTTGTCAGGCTACCCACAGACTCAGCTGGGTCGCGCTCCGGCGAGATGGCACCAGGGGCCATTGCAGCGAAATAGAGGGTACGTGATGCCTGAATCTGCAGATGCCGCTTGAGGCAAGCCCACCGTTGTCAAGGTAGGTGGGGTATTCTTGAATTGTTGACAGATCCTTCTAGCTTTGGTGAAAACAAGGTCGACAAAGAAGGAGCGAAGGACAGATATAGTTGCGCAATCGTAACTTCCCCTTGAGTGAAATACAGAAAGTGGCAAAGAAAAGTTAAGGAAGCCACGACCGACAACTTAATCAAGTACGAATGCAAGCCTACCCAATGCCAGGACCGTAATAGGGCGTGAGTTCGCCTGCAGATCCGTCGGCGCCTGTTGGTTGCACAACTTGCCCCAGATAAGAGCCATGGTTAGTCGAGACCGCCGTTTTGGGTGTGTGTCCATGTGATCTTGTGGAAGTACCTCGTGGCAGCATTTCGGCCGTGGAAATACAGGACGCCAGCAGCGGACGGGCTGCACCAAGAAATGGACGCCGTCGGCATCCGGCGCGCTGCGGCCCAGTCTGGCCAGCTTCCCCGCATTCTGGCATTGTGGAAGTCTCCGCTATCAACGAAGAGACTTTTTGACCTGCTTGGCTGCGTGTTTTAAGCTCGTTCCTTTAAATTCAAACTTGCTTTGATTCGACCGTTCTTATTTCGTATTTGTTCATTGGCCGCTTGGTATTATGCCCCAAGAGGCAGTTGGCGACAAAACGTGCCAAGTGAAGCCTCCAGTTCAAGCCGCATAACACCTGGGTGTCTACAAGACAAGGGAGCATGAGGAGCTCCGCCTTTTTCCACACATTTCATACGCAGTATCTTATATTTAATTTGATTTTGGAACGCCATCCTCTTTCAGGATGAGATCTAGCTCAAGCGAGGCATACCTGAAGCTGTCAAGTCAACTCCGTGACACGCCCACCCATATGTAGTCACAACACACTGGCGGTCAGCCAAAATGTGAAAACCCATACTCCATAGCTATCATTTACAATAAAGAAACTGAAAATACCGCTTCGAAGCTCACTTTTAAAGGATTCCTGGCTGCGTCGTGAGTCAATGTTGACTCACAGTGCTGGGAGTGTATTTCCCAGATGGACATCACGTGAATATATACCTCAAGATCACGTGGTCTTTCGCAGAGGCGTTTGAGTGCCTCAACTTCACAACACTTAAGAACAGCCTTTGCAACTCAACAACTTACATCGATATGAGGGTGGTATCTGTTATTGTTTCCAAAGACTCACAATGACCGACTTACCAGACCTCCGCGAGGTCGGCGGAGTGCGGGTGGCCATTGAGGGCTGTGTATGTTTTTTTCTGCCCTTTCTAAAACACATCCTTTCCACAGAAGAGCCTTGCTAACTCATGTGCAATAGGGCCATGGCGCACTTGATGCGATCTACGGCGCCGTCGACGCGTCGTGCGCTCAGCGAGGATGGACTGGTGTCGATCTCGTCATCATTGGCGGCGACTTCCAAGCCACGCGCAATGCGTCGGATCTGAACCTCATGTCCGTGCCGCCCAAGTACCGCGCTATGGGCGACTTTCACTTCTACTACTCGGGCGCCCGCAAGGCGCCCTACCTGACCGTCTTCATCGGCGGCAACCACGAGGCGGCCGGCTACCTCTGGGAGCTGTTCTACGGCGGCTGGGTTGCGCCCAACATCTACTACTGGGGCGCGGCCAATGTGCTGCGCTTTGGGCCCTTGCGGCTGGCGGGCATGAGCGGCATCTGGAAGGGGTTGGACTACCGCCGGCCGCACCACGAACGCCTGCCCTTCCACCAAGACGACATCAAGAGCTTCTACCATGTGCGCGAGTTCGACGTGCGCAAGCTTCTGCAGATCCGCGAGCCCGTCGACATTGGCATGAGCCACGACTGGCCGCGCGCGATTGAGTGGCACGGCGACAAGGAGCAGTTGTACCGCATGAAGCCGCACTTCCGTCGCGAGTCCATGGACGGCACGCTAGGAAACACGGCGGCCGAGTACGTCCTGGACCGGCTGCGGCCCCGCTTCTGGTTTTCAGCACACATGCACTGTAAATTTGCGGCCATCAAGCAGTTTGAACCTCCAGAGCCGGCGGAGCCTGTGCAGGCAGTACAAGTGCAGGCAGTACAAGTACAGGCAGTACAGGCTTTCAAAGAAGAAAATGCTGCAAGTTCTCCGAGCAGAACAATCGCGCTGCCGCCACCAACACAAAGTGCCGATGCTGGTAACCCGGATGAGATCGACCTGGATCTTGACGACGACGACGACGACGACAACGATGAAAGTGCCCCACTACCGATCGAGAAGCAGGCTGCAGCACCATTGCCTACGAAACAGCAAGAAATCGAGAAGAAGGAGGAAGCGACGGCCGAGATTCCCAACATTGACGGCGTGTCGAGCGAGCTCTTGGCCCAGCTGCCAGCCTCGTTTCAGCGCCCGCTACATTCACAGCATCAGCATCAGCATCAGCAGCATCATCGATCACATTTGAAGCCAGGACAGCCGGTCCCAACGACAATTACAAACACTCAAGTCAACTTCTTGGCCCTGGACAAGTGCTTGCCAGGGCGCCATTTCCTGCAGCTTTGCGAGATTGGACCCGCTGACCCCAATGCAATGGGTACAGCCGTCGAGGCGCCAGCAGACAAGAAAGAAGAGACAGTTGAGGGCGATGAAGCAGCCGACACAACCAGTACGGGTGGCCGCTTCCGCCTGGAGTACGACCCGGAGTGGCTCGCCATTACACGGGTCTTTGCCAAAGATCTAGTCGTTGGCGAGCGGGACGTACCCGTCCCGCCCGATCAGGGCGAGGCGCACTACCGACCGCTCATCGATGCGGAGCGCGCCTGGGTGGAGGAGAACATTGTTGCCAAGGATCGCCTGGCGGTGCCCCATGACTTTGAGATCACGGCTCCTGTGCACGCGCCTGAGCCGGGTCAGCCGGAAACGTATGCCGAGGGCCAGCCGAATGAGTACACCAACCCGCACACGGCGACGTTCTGCGAGCTCATCCAAGTACCGAACATCTGGCATGCGACCAAGCAGGAGCGGGGCGAGCGGAAGCAAAGGGGTCCGGGTGCCTCGTCGCCCCGGCACCAGTACGGAGGTGACGACAACCGTGGCTTCGGTGGTGGCGGCGGCTACAGAGGAAGAGGAAGAGGAGGTGGCCGGGGCGGCGGGTATTCTAGAGGCGGCCGGGGGCGCGGGAGAGGCGGTCACTACTAGGCGTTGTGGATGTCAAAAAAAGTTACGAATGTACTGCTTGGGAAGCTTTTTAAATTTTCATACTGGCATTTGAAGCATGAAGATATGGCACGAGCGACACGGACACGACAAGAGGAAAGCGAGATTTTTTGATATTCTATTCATAAAATAAAATAAACAAATAATCTGAGCAAACGGCCCTAATACCCCGGACACAAAATATCGTCACATTGAATTCAGATCTGGGCATGTAGCACGATGTGTCCCTTTCGTAAAAGCGAGATCCCCACGGAAAAGGAGACAAGCAGAGTGTGGGGGACTGGAATTTCCTCTCCCACCAACCACGCGGCAGACACACCAAAGCAGACAACCAGCCGAAGCCGGCGCCGGCCGAAGTGCCTGCACAGTTGAAAGCGTGGCCGGTGGTGACTATGCACGATTCAGCTGACTTGCAAGCTGCGCTCGTAATCTCCAAGCACACATCGGCGAGATCGAGCGACAGCGTATTCAGAATGGACGTTGTCCGGGGCCCAGTTGCAGGCCGTGGTCACGATCGCAGGGAGTAACTGTACCCAGCACGTGAACGGACATGCGATTCGATGCACCATGTAGCCTGACTACAGGCCATGGATAGCCGGCTCCATCAGCCTGCTCTGCAAGCGGTCTCTGTGCGAGCGGCTCGGAAGGGCCACATATCGCGGGGTGTTAGGGCTTTGTTGGAGACTGTTTCTGTGCGCTCAACCAAGCTCTGCAAAACACGATTAGCTCACGATAAAAAATAAAGGGGCACGTACAAGAAAACACTTACTGTCCATGCCAAGGTAGTCGGCCGCCATCAGCAGCTCCAGACACATCTCGGTCGGGATGTCGATGTCGGGCACATCCTCCTTGTCGCGGTTCTTGTACCAATACTGGAAGTACTCGGTGACCTTCTCGAGGATGGGGCCACTGTGAGTATGTTAGCAGGCGGTTCGACATGCATCTTTTGAAATGCGGTGAAGTGCGATGGGGCCAGGTGACCGCCTCAGATCAAGTGTAGGCATAGTAGTTCCCATGCAGAACCAAAAGACCAGCCTGTCTTTGCGGACAAGCCCGCCAGTGGCTCTTTCAAACAGTTTCCACTGAGCTTTGCTTGTATCATCACAGAAGGGGACGGACCAGTAAGATAAGAGGGGTAGGGCAATGTGCGCGAAGAAGGGATAAAGGGGAGGCTGAGAATACATACCTGATCTCGGGGAACGTGCAACGACCCGACTTGGCCTCGGCAAACTGACTCTTGGGGTCCAGCATGCGCTTGATAACAGGGCTCACGTCGGTGGCTGCACGCATCACGACGAACTCAAACCCCTCGGCAGAGACGAGGGTGACGTAGTCGCTCGCCATGGTCGAGGTGCAAGAGCGAAAAAAGAAAAGAAAAGAAAATACCTCAAAGAGGGGGTCGGAAGCAGCTGCTACGAACTGGAACCGAAGACTGTTTGGAATTAAAGATTCAAAGCGAAGGGTGAAAGTATTGAGAGTGCCGCAAGCCAAGAGGACGGAAGCGCAAAGTGTTGAAGAGGTGAAAGAGAAAACGCGAAAACCAAAAGGCGGAAGTTTTCAATTTAAGCATCGAAACAAATCCAAGCCTGCACGCGTAGGCAGTAAAGCCGCTAACGTTTTTATGGGACCACTGCTCGAGTGAGTAGTCAGCAGTGCACGGGCCACCGAGCAGGATGACGCCAATCGCCAATGATCACCCCCTAACAACCGCGGGCCGTTGCCTGGCTAACGCGTCCTGCAGTGAGTTTCAACACACGAAACAGGCAAAAAGTCAACTCATCACTTTAAGCTTGCTCTTGCCGTGGAGCTCGCTCTTTCCTTTCATTGCTCTTCGCTCCTTCTCTCCTTCACTCCTTCCCTTTTCTCTCTAAATTCCAAGACCGCTTCATTCCTCACGAGAACATCTCTTTCCCATTTAGCATTGTGGACATTCGGTTGCCGTTTTTCTGACGATCGAGACTCGCCCTGTTTCCCTCCTTTTCTCGCCAACGGCCCCAGGTCATCACCAACAGAAAATTATATCATCGATTATCAGGACCGCTCAATCGTTTCGGCCCAGTCGCTCGCCGCAAACTTTTGACGCCCACGACCAAGAGACGAGAGACGTTTCTGTCTTTGCGCTGAGGCGGCGCTTTTCGCCTTTGCTTCACGTTTTCTTTTTTCTTCTTTCGCCCCTTCATATCCCGTCGTCGCCTCACCATGGCTTCGCAATACCGCAACTCTTACTACCAGCAATCTACGCGCGACACATACGAATACGGCATCCAGCGGCGGCCGACAACTGACCGCCTCGAGTCCCGGCCGGCGCGGTCAAGCGACAGCAATACCATCAGCACAACTTCGTCGTCCTCGGGCCGTGAGTCGTCTGCTACTGCCATGACCAACATGACCGAGCCGCCGACGTACTCGAAGAAGATTGTCGTGGTGGGTGACGGTGGCTGCGGGAAGACATGCCTCCTCATCAGCTACAGCCAGGGCTACTTCCCAGAGGTAGGTTGAGGTCTCCGCGGGCGTCTCGGCGCATGAAAGAAACAACTCCTAACCTCGTTTAGAAATACGTCCCGACCGTTTTTGAGAACTACATCACCTACCCGACACATCCCCCGTCCGGCAAGACGGTCGAACTGGCACTGTGGGATACGGCCGGCCAGGAGGAGTACGACCGGCTGCGGCCACTGTCGTACCCGGAGACCGACCTCATCTTTGTGTGCTTTGCGATTGACTGCCCCAACTCACTGGAGAATGTCATGGACAAGGTTAGTTATCCCCATCTCTGTCGTCTGCTGATGGCTCTGCCTATCTATCGTCTTGCTCTTCATACTAACAAAACCAGTGGTACCCCGAAGTACTGCATTTCTGCCCGTACACGCCTCTGGTCCTGGTCGGCCTCAAGTCAGACCTTCGGTTCAAGAAGACGTGCATCGACATGCTCAAGACGCAAGGTCTGACGCCCGTGACTACCGAGCAGGGCCTCGCCGTTGCCAAGAAGATGGGTGCACAATACATGGAGTGCAGCAGCAAAGAGATGAAGGGCGTCGACGAGATCTTTGAACAGGCGCTGTTGACCGTCGTGGCCAACGACCGCAGAAATCTCGAGGTGCAAGCGGCCAGTGGCGGCAAGAGCGCAGGCGCCGGCGCCGCCAACACCGGCAGCAGCGGCGTCACGTTCGGCAGCGGCAACGGCAACATCCCTATTGGCGGGCCGCTCAAGCGGAAGAAGAGACGCTGCATTCCCTTGTAGGGCAGCGGGTATATGCAAGCCTGGCAGCATGCTTAGGCATGGAGGATGGAGCGCGGCACGGGCAGAAATGGTGGAAGCAGTGGCTGCACAGACGATTATGGCAATGGCGAAGATGGGGATGAAGGCACGCAGCCATGCAAGGAGAGGAGGCGAGGCGGAGCGCGCGGCCAGAGGTTTTGCTGAAACAGAACCTGATCCGCACACGCACACACGCACCACACACACCACACACAACACTACACACCACAACACCACCAATCCCCCAACTATACGCACCAGCGCCAAAGTAATGATCCACATCCCAGCATGATATGACTACGAAACAGCACAACATATTTCTTTTTGTTCTACTCTCCTGGCTTCGCTTTGCAGTCGGTCCCTTTGTTTTTTACCACGTATCTTTTCCTCACCTCCCTTGCATCTCCTTTTTTCTTTACAGGACCGGGGGGGCTACACGGCTTTTTGTTGGTTCTTTTTGCTTGCTTGACGCCACGCTCTTTCCGAGGGCATTCTCTGGCTTCGTTCTTCATGCATCATCTGCCGGCGACTGCGTCTTGTTTCATTTTAGGGGCTGCGCACATTTTTGGATGGCCGTATTGCTTGTGTTGTACGATTGGGGAGAGATAGACTGTTCAAGTGGACGGGTATTCTCCCTGGATTGACTTTATTTTCCTTTGTAGCATGAAATATAACAATTTTGAATTCCAATAAAAATAAAACATAATAAAACATAAGATCGTGTGCCTATCAGCGAAGCATCGCCGTAACTTTGCCGCGCTGTAAATCCGTAAACGCCAGCCGTATCCAGTATGCCCAAAATGCAGTCCATCATGTCGTCAACCCTTTCCGTCTAGTAGTCGAAATCCATGTCTCCCCCTCGTGCTCGTCCCCGGCCGCCTGTTGTTGCTGCAGCCTCCTCCTCGTGCAGCTGTGTCGCGGCCTCGTCTTCGTCGTCATCGTCGTCGTGCTGCTCGTGCTTTTCTTCACCCTCTTTGCCCTGCTGCTCGTGCTCATGCTCTTGTCCGTCCTCATGTTCCTGCTCGTCACCATCACCACCTGCGGCCGGTTCTGGCTCCTTGGCCATGACGCCCTCAAACTGCGACCACAGCGCCTCGACGGCGGAGAACTCGTTTCCGACCTGTCAGTCTGTTAGTGGGTGTGACATAGAGTATTTAAGGATATCGTCTTCGGACGCACCGTCACCACGGCCTCGAGCGACCGGTTGAGTTTGTTGATGTTGGCGAGGACCTGTTCAAACGACTAGAAGCATGTTAGATCAGGATGAGCGCTTGAATTTAAGAAAGGGGCAGGGCATACCATGGCAATCTCGCCCAGCAGAAGTCCCCGCTGCTGCTCAAAGTAGGACTTGCGGGCGGCACCCGACGTCGACGCGTTGGCGCCGGCCGGACGCGACGCTCCCATCGCGGACGCAGCACGGGAGTTGGACATTGGGGGGTGGGGAGAGGGAGTGATATAAAAGGAGAGTTTGCACTTGGAAGCACGTGCGACATGCGATGTGGTCGAGTCGTCGTTGCGTACGGTTCGCGATCGTCTCCGTCTGATGTGCGTCGCGTGTACTGTATTGCTCCTTCCGTACCTGGCGGATGCTGCTTTCCTCAACTACCGATAACGCGACGCGCGCCGTGGAATAAAGTGCGGGGCACAGTGTTTGGGGATTTTTGGAGGGGAGGCCAAAAGCTTGGACCCAACCTTGGGACTTTACAGTGGACCCTTTGGAGGGGCGTGCTGGGCCTGACATGACCCAGCTGTTCTTTGACAGTAAAAATTCACTGACTTGGTCGCATTAGAACCACACCCCCTCGTGGCCATTTACTTGTAGTAATCTTACTTGTACAGTGGCGATTCCTACCCGCCATTATTTCGACGCCTTCCAGAATGGGGAAGTGCCGGCCATTTCGATGATGCAAAGAAAGGTCCAGAGGTCCCGCCCTCTCGGCTCGACCTGTCACGAAGGCGACGGTGTGGAGCTGCGACGGTAAGATGACGAAAACTCTTCGCATTTTGTTGAAGAAAGAGGAAAGAAAAAAAGGTTTCTTTCCTGCACATGCTCCGGAGGAACAAGGTACGAGGGGGGCGTTTCGGTGGGTTGTGATAAGAAATATAAAGATGAATTAAATTTTTTTAAAAAAAAAATTGACGTGTCGAGAAGCCACGAGAATAAAAAAGTAAAATAAAACTAGATCCTATCAAATGGAATAAATTCAAATAAATAGTAACAACTTAGCCAATATCTGTTTTCGGCGACCTCGGTATTTTAAACATTCACACCTCGTACACGAAACCTGCATTCGAATGTCTTGTATTTCCGCCGTCTGCGTATATTCATATGCCGATAACTGGTAGGTCTTTTTTTTTTTTCGCGCCCGATTTCCCCATTCTCACAGTGGCTTTTCTTATGTCCACTCATATCGACGCAACGCCCAATGCGGCAAATGCGTCCGAGAGGGAATGACCATTTCCGAACGAGGAAGGATAGTTCGACGTTTCGTTGACCAATGTCGAGAACACTGAGCAAGAAAGAAAGAACAGGCTGCTGTTCACCGTATGTTTCGCATTTTTTATCGTCTTGAATACTGGGAACTAATTGCGGACGTTCTGACATGCATGCAGTGATACGACCAATGACTTTATGTTTGTAGACAGCTCTGTATTATCTCCAACTTATTGAGAAAAAGTCCTAGTACAATTTTACATCCGACGAACAGAAAACAATAGATGGGGGATTCAGAATCGCAAAATAAACAGAAAGAGCGCTATTTTTTTTTTTGTTCATGTGCTTTTTTTTTGCTTGTTATTTGGTAAAAAAGGCGCTACCCGGAAGAGTATCGATAGTGATTCATGCCCTATCGCTTCACAAAAAGCGGTTCCTTGCCAAACTCGTCGTCCCTTTATGCGAGCTTGATGGCAACCGACTTGTTCTGGGTGTAGTTCGCCAGGGCAGCCTCGCCCAGCTCGCGGCCGATGCCGCTCTCCTTGTAGCCACCGAACGGCAGCTGGTGATGCAATGCGTTGTAGCACTGTGGAGTGGAGGTTAGTGGATGTTCGTATTGTATGCTTTTGCTTTTCTGTAGGAGGGAGACTCACGTTAACCCAGACGGTACCGGCGCGCAGGGCGTTGCTGACGCGGATGGCAGTGTTCAGGTCCTTGGTGTGGACGGCGGCGGCCAGGCCGTAGTTGCTGTCGTTGCCCAACTTGATGACCTCCTCGGCGTCCTTGAACTTGGCCAGGGCGACGACGGGGCCGAAGATCTCCTCCTGCATGATCTTCATGTCCTGGCGGACATCGGCAAAGATGGTGGGCTGGATGAAGTAGCCCTTGTCGCCGTGGCGGTCGCCACCCGTGATGACGGTGGCACCCTCGTCCTTGCCGGCCTTGAGGTAGCCCATGATGCGGTCAAACTGCAGCTGGGACACCTGGGGGCCCTGGAAGGTCTCCTCGCTGAACGGGTCGCCGACCTTGTTCTGCTCGGCGCGGGCCTTGAAGGCGGCGACGAACTTGTCGTAGATGCCCTCCTGGACATACACGCGCGAGCCGGCGCAGCAGCACTGGCCGTGGTTGTAGTAGATGCCAAAGTTGACCCAGTTGATGGCCTCCTCGATGTCGGCGTCGTCGAAGACGATGTTGGGGGACTTGCCGCCCAGCTCCAGGGTGACCTTCTTGAGGTTGGACGAGGCGGCGGCCTTCATGATGGTGCGGCCGACGGCGGTGGAGCCAGTGAAGGCGACCTTGTCGATGCCCATGTGCGAGGAGATGGCGGCACCAGCGATCTTGCCGAAGCCGGTGACAATGTTCAGGACACCGGGGGGGAAGCCGGCCTCCTTGACGAGGGGCGCAAAGGCCAGGGCGGACAGCGGGGTCTGCTCAGCGGTCTTCAGGACAATGGTGTTGCCGGTGGCCAGGGCGGGGCCGATCTTCCAGGCCAGCATCAGCAGGGGGAAGTTCCAGGGAATGATCTGGCCGCAGACACCGAGGGCCTCGGGGCGGGTGTAGTGGAACATGTCGGGGGAGATGTCGATGGTCTTGCCCTCGATCTTGTCGGCCCAGCCGCCGTAGTAGCGGAGGCAGCCAACAACGGCACCGACGTCGCCGCGGGCCATGGTGATGGACTTGCCGTTGTCGAGCGACTCAATGGCGGCAAGCAGGTCCAGGTTCTTCTCGGCCAGGTCGGCGAGCTTCAGCAGCAGGTTGCCGCGCTCCTGGGGGGTGACCTGGCGCCAGGGGCCATCGAAGGCCTTGCGGGCGGCGTCGACGGCGTTATCGATGTCCTTCTCGGTGGCCTCGTGGACGGAGGTGATGACCTCCTCCGTGGTGGGGTTGATGACCTCGAAGGTCTTGCCCTCGACACCGCGGACGAACTCGTTGTTGATGAACCTTGGGGGCTGTGTTAGACGCTGAGGGAGATGCTGGCTGCTTTGTTGCTGGACAGCAGCCAATGCCGAGCACCAGAGCCAGGATTGCATTGTCGGCGCAGAACAGGTGAAAACCAGAAAAAAACCAAAAACAAAACCACTTACAGGCCAGTGTTCAGGGTCACTTCACCCGTGACGGGCGTCTTCAGCTGGGCGGTAAGAGCCGACATTGTGTAAGTGTGAGGTGGAGGAAGGGGGGGTATCTGAGGAAAAAAAGATTTGTTATTTTTTTTGGAGGGGTATGAAAGAACAAGGCTGGATGAGATGAGGAGAAAGCACAGTGAAAAGGACGAGAGAGAGAATGGAGGGAACGAGCCGAAGGGGAGGAGGCGAGTCGTTTATATATGATGGCTGTAAGCCGGATTTGGGCGATCAGGGGGTAAGGGGAAATGGAAAATGGAAATGGAAATGGAAATGTAGGAAAAAGAAAACGGAGAAACGAAAAAGGGAAAAAGGAAAAAAGGGAAAGAGGAGGCAGGTGCGTGCGGGCAGCAGCGCCAAGCGAGCGCCGCAGGACGAGGAAGGCGAGGCGGATCAAACAGTGCGACAAGCGCGAGCAAGCAAGCAAATGCGGCAGTCGCAGAAGCTCATCTGGTCGTCTGGTCGCCTGGTCGTGAAGCGGGGGCAGCGCGCGCGTAGCTTTGGAGCTTGCAAGCCGCAGAAAACCGGGGACTGCGTCGTCTCTCCGGCCATCTCGGGGTAATGGGGAGCAGGAGCAGAAGGGGCCAGCACCCAAAGCGCACAGCGTTCCAGCGGTAGCGGCAGGTGCTATGGGCAGTCGCCTCCAACTGCCCCCATAGCGCCTTCCACCTCTGGCGTCACTGGCCGCTGCCAGCACCTTCCTCAGCAGAAAAAGATGGAGCGCATTGGGGGCGACGCTGGGCGCGCTCGATTTCGACGACGTAATGGCGCTTTGTTGGCCTGAGCAGTCAAAGGGCAAAGCAGTGAAAGGACCATTTCCCGGCCTCCTGGCAGCGATCGTCTGCGATCTGCCCTCGCTGGTTGCTGGTCTGCTGGTGTTCCCTTCCGCCTTCCAAACGCACCTTTTTCCATTTCCGTCCTAACCATGGATCCCCGCACTCCCGCAGATCCCTTGTTTCCTGGCCTGGAGCTGTTTGGTGGCCGCTGGGAAGGTGCGCCCCGTGTGCTCTTTCCCCCCTCACTCGTCACTGTCCTTGGGCCGCGCCTGCCCCTCGGCCCTCCCCAATTCCAGTCCAGCCGTTTCAGTGCCTTGCGTCGTTCTGCGGCGTTTGCCCTGCTAGAGCTAGCCACGCTCCACGCTCCCACACTGCCCATCCCCTTGAACGGTGCCCGTCCGGTCTACGGGGCCAGCGCAAACGGCTCCGCAGCAAACTGGTTAGCTCGGCCCCAGAAGGGGAGAAGGGAATTGGCATCCCATCCGCAACGGCTGATATTGGGTTGGGGCCAGACAGCAAAAGCTCCAACAAAAAACCGTCGCAGGTCGTATGCCAATGCGCACCTGACCGCCCTGGAGAGGGGTCTCCGGTTGTGATTAGTTTTTTTCTGCCGGTCAAGAACTCGAAGCATCCTGGTCGGCCTCGAGATCGTGTCTGTTTACCCGATCCCACCCCCGACCGCACCCCGGAAGCCCACTGGTGGAATGCACCATGCATATCCTGTATCCTGTATCCTGTACCCTGCTCGTTGCTCGTTGGTTGCTTCTCCTTGCTCCTCGTTCTCGTGTTCTCGTGCTCTGCTCGCGGCCAGCCGCGGCCGTCGCACGTCGCACCGTGTGCCATCGTGTGCATCGTGTGCCATTTGTCATTTGTGCGCTGCTGGGCGTTGCTGGTCGCTCCTGCCTTTTGGGTATCTGGGTGCGTGCAACTTGGGTGCCCACTGGGGGTGTGCCTCGGGGCAATAGGTGGCGACTGCAGAGCGGCTCCGACATCAACGGCCTAGAAGGTGCGAAGGATGCCCACACCCCCAAGCAGCCTAGATCCAGGGAAAGTACGACCTTAGATACTCACAAAGAGGTGCCTCCGTCGCAATGGCGCAAACCCCCTCCCCCACATCAAGGCACGCTGCCCAAAAAAGAAAAATGCAAAAACAGGGAGGGCCTTTCTTTTTTTCGTCTCGACACGCTGCGCTTGCCTCAACAAGGGACTAGCGCCTGCCATGGCCATGAACCTCCCGTGCCATTTCCAGCCAGACACAGAGCGCTGTTTGGCAAGAAAGGCAGGAGCGACGACCACATCACAACGTCCACCATCCTGCCTCCTCCGCACCCCGCTGTTCTCCCCTTCCGCCATTCGTTCGTTCCCCTCAAGTTTCAACATCACCATCGGCATGCGACCATGGCATGCACGGTCGAGGGATTCCACTGCACGTTCGGTGAAGTACGCGAGACGGCCGCTGTAGTGCACTGTAATGCAAAGTACACTGCCGACATGGCCGCAGCTGCCCATTTGAATGTGTATGGTAAGTACGGAGTAGACACGGCGGCCGCGCGCAGATCGTACCAGCGCCCAGCACCGCGCCACCACCCGCGCCAGCAGAGGATCTGACCCGTATCGATTTCAACACGCGAGAGGACCTGAACAGGACATCCACACACGTCTCCCCTCTCCTGTGTCCCCTCGTCCCCTCTCGCCAATCTCTCCGGAACCCCGAAGCTCGACGGGCCTCCTGCGTTCCTTGTCACCGAAAATAGCTGATAATGGGAAATTTGACTGGGTTCGACGCCAAACCGGCACCATCCATGTCCTGGCCCTCCTGGCAGGCTTTCTTCTTCCTTGCTTTCTTTGTTTTTGTCGTGCTCTTGCCGTTTCTGGTCGTACGCTGTGCGACATGCATTGTAAGATAAGATACATCGTGACCTCGACCCCATCCTGCCCGCTCACCTGTTCCCCCCTCCTGTCCTCCCTATTCCAGACCTGACTGGACACCTTGCTTGTTTTTATATTCTGGCTCGGCTCGGTTACTCCAAAAATATGTTATTTTTTCCAGATGCCAGCTCCGGCAGCTAAGTCTTCCGGGCCCCCCTCACTGCCCTCACTGCCCTCACTGGCCTTTCAGTCGTCCCGTCTCGTTCTGGGCATGCTCCCGGCCTTCATGGTGCCCCTCGATGCGGAAGTTGGAGTGCCGTTGTTTTATTGTCTCTCTGTTTACCCCTATTTTGTCTCTATCGTCATATTGTCAAACTACACTTTCGTTCTTTGTCTGCGCACGGCGAGATGTTCTGCAAAGTGAGATTGGCCCATCGCCCATCTCCCGTCTGACCGGAAAAGACGAGCTCAAAGGATGGGGGTGGGAATAGCCAGGGGGCCCGCCGTCAGCACATACACAGCTTTCCCGCCCTAGATGTCGTCCCAGTTCTAGTCCCAATCGTCCCAGAACACCTGACCTCGCCTCCTCGCGTTCCGCCCTCGCCCCCATTCCCCATCCCCCAGACCCCGTCCTGCCATTCTCTAGTGTCTTGTCGTAGTTGTGTTGCGGTTGTGTATGGGGTAGCTGGTCCCCCGCCCCGTGTAAGTTGAGTGGCTGATGAGCGGCGTAAGACTACGCAGTTTCTACTTGTACAAGTACGGAGTACAGAGTATGTATGTCCAATAGAGAAATCGGTTCCGGCGGTCCGTTCTTTCGTCGACTTTTTAGGCGTTGTTGTTATATTGGCGCAACTGCGGAAGCCCCGCAAACCCGAGACAAGATACGACGTAGATATCGACAGCAACACTCAGCTGTGCTGGCTCCATTATGCTTTTTCCACACCTCATGCGGGCCTCCATTATTAATTCACCAATGGCCGTCAGGAGGAAATATCGCCCGATGATGTCTCGTTTCCTCCAGCCTCTACTCCAGCCTCCCCAGGGCCTCCATCTCCTTATCTCCAAGTCTCTAGATCGTCCTCCAGGGCACCTCCAGATTTTGGAGAATCTGGGACAAGGCGGCGAGTCTTGAGGTTGCCTGTTGCCCAGCGCCCGCATCTATACGCTGCCGCACAGCGGATGATACTCGGGACTCGGATCGAGGCGATGATGTGTAACTACGCCGGAACCTTTGCACACCATGACTTCTTCCGCGTCCGCTTTGAGCCTTGATCGAGCAAACTTTCTCTTTTAGGAAGTCTGGGCAAACATTTGTTGAGCCGTGTGAAAATAGACAGTGTCAAAAAATAGACACTGTGCTTCAATTCTGCATGTGGCTGAAATGCACCGCCACAGTTCGATGTACTTTGTACGGAGTACTCTGCACGCTGAGCAGATCACTGCAGCCCATTACCCAGTTTGAGTCTATCAATGAATTGACTTTCAACAGTTTGGCATTTGACTTACAGGATGATAAATTGCCTTACTTAGAGCTGTAAATGCTCATGTCATTTCCATAACTAACTGCACACATGGCAGCAGCCCCAGCCCACTGGCAATGAAGTACTTCGGTTTTGCTCGGGCCAATGTTAGTTGGCCTGGTTGACTTTTCATCGTCAACGAAAACGTACTCATGTCTCCATGCAGAGGCGACAAAATGTAATCAATGATCTGGGGTACGGGGTATTTTTCTCCTGAACGCGTTGCCATTACGTCGATTTCGGTCATCCCAGCGCCATGATGTGTATCAAAAGGCGGGGAGAGCGCTGGGGCAAGAAATAAGGGCAGCGATCCCGGATTAACCCCGGAAAAACCATAAAAATTTATTATCCGGCGCCTTGCACTTTTTCTGCCGCGCGCATCCAACCTCGCTCCTGCCGACACCCCGTTATCGCATCACCGACGACGACATTGACCCGCCCGTAGCAACCGCCCCGAACAATCCAACTCCTCCCCGTTTGTCGGCACCGACTTACCAGTATTGTCTCTCATCGGAGCTCCGCGTCGCCGGCAATCCACCCCGCTATCTTATCTATTCCGCGGCCGGCGCAAAAGGGATTGCTTCCGTCACAATCCCTTCCTCCTCCACCGCATCATCCACCTACCACCTTCCTGCTTCTTCTCTATCCCATCTTACCTATCCTCTGTTGCTGTTCCATACAGCACCGAGGAGATCTGCTCGCATGACGGAACCCAGCGGCGGCAGCACGGCTGCCGCCCCCGAAGCTGCACAGCCAGTTGCAACCGCCGAGACGACGCCACAACCTCTTGACCCAGCTCCCGAGCCGGCTTCCCTACCGACCTCCGACACCCCAGCTCTCCCCAGAAGCGATGACCCATCAAATACGGCAAACACAAAAGCACCCCCGGCACCAGTTGCACCAGCAGCACAAGTTGCTCCATCCGCGCCGACCCCATCAGTTGCTCCAGTCGAACCAGTCGAAGCAGTCGCGCCAGTTGCGCCAGTTGCGCCAGTTGCACCAGTTGCACCAGTTGCACCGACCGCATCAATAACACCGGACGCACAAGTCGCCTCAGCTGCACCTGCTGCACCCGCTGCACCAGAGCCGGAGCCAGCACCGCCATCACATGTCAAGAGCGAGCCCGGCAATGACAGCTTTGCTGCTGCCACAGCGGCGCTCGGCAACGGCTTGCTTGAATCCCTGCAGATCGCGTTCAAGCGGCCACGAGCCGACGACGGCGACGGCGACGGCGACGGCGACGATGGCAACCGGGGCAGCGATACCAAGAGGGCCAAGACGGAGGCAGCACACGAATCAGAGGCAACACCTGTTGCGGCTGTCGCTCCTATGATGGACCTCGAGGCCATGCTTAAGTCTGCTCTCGGCTCGATGAATACCACGCTGTCACCACCTCCACCCCCTCCCGCTCCCACATCGCTCCCTGCTCCTGCGGCGCCCATCGCGCCCATCGCGGCGTCCGCTACACCCGTCGCAACCGCTGCTCCGGCTGCACCGCCTGCACCTATCTTACTCACGCCCACACCCGCTCCCTCGACACCCTCTCTCCCTGTCGCCTCCACCGCCATCACATCACCACCACCACCGCCACCAGCAGCACCGATCGCATCACCACCAGCCGCGTGGAAAATGCCAGCGATGGCTACACCGACAAAAGACGTGGCAAGCGTAAGGAGAGAGGTCGCATCTCCTATGGGAGACTCCAGCTCTGCCGCAAACCACCTGATGGGCGCGTCATCACGAGAGTCGAAGAAGATGCGCTTTGCGCAAAACCCAACGTACATCAGCCGATCGATGGGTTTGCCGTTGCTTGGTAGTTATGTAAGTTACACTCTTTGTTTATATTTGATTGTCTTGTCTCCCCTGCTCGGTTGATTTGCTAACACAAGACTAGGCGGTGCAACTCCTGTACGCGCTGAGCGAAAACCCCGGGCTGGACCCGGCACAGGACGGCGAAGCGACCGAGACAGAGCTGAGGCGCGTTTACAAGGCGCTGCGGTCTGCCTTCCGTAACACCCGAAAGCTGTTCTCCGAAACGGCCGCGATTCTGAATACCGAAGACTTGGACATCAAGGAGGTCGGCGACCAGGAGACCATTCTGATGGCCAACATGGCCACGATCTCCTCGAGCATCTTTGAGGCCGACGACATCCCCCTCATCGAGGCGCACGACTACTTCCTCTCGACCTTCTTGCCCGACGCCGACGCCCTGAACAAAGACCTGGCCACGCTCTTCCTCAGCCTCAAGTATCGCACGCTGGCTGCCGAGCTGGTCCGGCTGCCAGACGACGAGCAGCGGGGCGCGTTCCTCGAGCGCCTGTTCCCCGTCAACCTCGAAGAGCAGCTGCAGAACATGCACGTCGAGACGCCGCTGACCGAGTACGAGATGGAGTTTATGAAGGACATGATGGTTGCCAAGGAGAGACTGCTCGAGGCAGCCAAGACGGACGAGTCGAGGCGTACGCTCCCCCTTCCCTTTCGTCTTCCTTCCACCACACCACACCACTCTTCTCCCCTCTAGGACATCTTTCTAACAGATTGCAGAACAACTTCAGGAAGAGTACACCCTCGACGGCTTCCGTGACGAGCTGAGTGCCTACCTGCGGGCGAACGAAGACGTCGTCCTGCGCTACGCCGATTCCCATGGTATCGAGATCCCAGCCGACGACGACGCTAACGGCGACGACTCTGACATTGCAGGCGACGACGTGGAGTCGGCTCTTCTCAACGGCACGGACTTTGCCGCCATGGGCGACAGCATTGCTTCGATGCTTTCGGCTGCCATGGCGTCGTCGGACGGCCTTGCAACAGCACCACCACCAACACCAGCACACCAAGCCGCAGCCTCGCAAGCCGCCAATAATACGGTACCGATGGTGATCGATTCCGGAAATGGCCTCAACAACCAGCCGGCGCTGGAGGCATCACCTATGGCCGAAGGTGTCAGCAGGCTGATCCAAGAGGCCGTGCAGCGGTCCGCGGCTCGCACAACATCACAGCCACCACAAGCAACGCCCGCAACCCCGCAGGCATCGACACCGGCTCTGCTCGCCACTCCCTCCATACGTGCGCATACCACGGCGCCGCCGACGAACGGAACGACGAACGCCGCGCCCGTATCGACCGACAGCGTCATGGATCTGACCGGCCTGACAAATCTCATCAAGGAGAAGCTGGGCCAGGACGCCCAGAACGCCCAGCCGCCGCCGGCACCGGCACCGGCACTTGCACCGACACCAGTCTACAACTTGCAGCAGACCCAGTCTCCTGTTGCCCAAGCAAATGGTGGGTTTGCTTTCCACAACTCCACTCAAGGCATACATAGCTGTGCGAAGTACAGTATACCTAACCCCCCTCTAGCTGCACTGTCGAGCATGCAAAACACGTTTGCCAACAACCTCGCCATGTACAACCGGACACCTGCCTACCCCTTCCAGCAAGTACCGCCGCCGCCGCCTCCACCCCCACCGCAGCCGCAGGTCAACAGCATGAATGGCGGCAACGGATCCCTCCCGCCGAACCAGTCGTCCCCAAGCGCCATCCTCTACCAACAGGCCCGCCAAGCTGCCGCGTCCAAGACGCAGGGCCACACGCGACGCGAAGGCCTGCACAGCACACGGCGGCCCTGGTCCCCCGACGAAGAACAGGCGCTTATGGCGGGCCTCGATATGGTCAAGGGCCCCCATTGGTCACAGATTCTCCAGCTCTTTGGCGCCAACGGTACCATTTCCGACATTCTCAAAGACCGCAGCCAGGTCCAGCTCAAGGACAAGGCACGCAACCTCAAGTTGTTCTTCCTCAAGGCAAATACGGAAATGCCCTACTACTTGAAGTGCGTGACTGGCGAGCTGAAGACGCGTGCCCCCAGTCAGGCTGCTCGTAAGGAGGCCGAAGAGCGCGCGCGGGCCACCAACAAGGAGGAGCAGGCGCGCGTGCAGGGCATCATGACACTCGCTGGTGGTCTGCAGGACAACAAGAATCAGGCCACTACTACACCCGCTGCTATGGGAGCTAACCCTGTCTTGCACAATGGCGCGGTCAACGGCAATGCAACTGTCAACGGTGCAGCACGCCCAGGGACTATTGCGCCGAACGGTGCAACAAACGGCGCCGCTCGTGTTGTTGGTGCACCGGCACCTGTGCAGAATATTGCCCCCAACCAAGCGGCGAGCAATCTCCCTCCTCGGATCGCTAGCGCAACGCAGCTCTCGCCAGCTGTCCAACAGCAGCTGCAACAGCTCCAGCAGCGGCAGCTGCAGCAAACACAACTGCCGCCACGTCAAAGTCCTGGTGTCGGTACGGTGACTGGCACGGGCGTTGGCGCCGGTGTTGGTGTGCAGCAACGGGCTCCCGTGACGGCTGCGGACGTTGCTCTTGCTGCTGCCCGAGGCGGCTATTCGGCGACGGCACAGGCTCTAGCAGCCCAGCAGACCAACGGCTCGGCCGCCGGTCGGCCACTGTTAGCGTCGGGCACCTTGCCGACATCGTCCATCGGCCTCACGGGATCCTCTCTGCCGACCACATCCGCCTCGATCAAATCTGTTACTGCTGGCATCACGGCTGGTATGACGGCGGCCATCAACAACGCCATCAACAATGCGGCGTTCGCGGCGCGACCGACCTCGACGATGTTGAGCGCCGCACAGCGCCTGGCGGCCGGCCGGCCTACATCGACGAGCCCTAGCCGCTCGCCGGCCCCACAACAGGCACAGCAGCAGCGGCCCATGCAGTCCTCGCCGTCGCCGATTCGCAGCCTCGCACCGCAGTCGCCTGCGGCTGTGCAGGCTGCTCGACCGGTCCAGGCATCTGCACTTCCCGGACAGCAGTCTCCCGCCTCAGCGCACGCCACCCCGTCTCCTAATGCTGTTGTGCCGTCGATTAAGTCTCCGAACACGCTCGCAGCTTCGAGTGTAGCATCAGCTCAGGGGACACCCCAGCCGCAGTCTCATTCTTCGACGCCGACTCCAGCTACAGCACCCACGGCGGCATCAGTGGTGCCGACATCCACACCCGCTTCTACATCCACGCTTACGCCTGCACCTGCGCCCGTGAACGCACCTGTGACAACACCAGCACCAGCGCCGGCCGCTACCACTGCACCGACTCCCGCGTCGGCACCTCAGACAACTGCCCAGGCGGCACCTCCTACAGCTCCCCAGCAACCCGAGGATCGTCTTTGGATGCTTCAGCAACACATCCATACCGATGCCCCCGGTGCTGCGCCTGCCACCGCCACGGCGCCTACCAACGGTGTTGCCAAAACCATCGCCAGCATCACCTCCCCTACCCCGACTCCTGCTGCCGCCACCACCACCCCTACCGCTACAACCGCTACACCTGCCCCCGCCGGAACCCCTGCTGCCACGCCCGCTCATGTTGTGAAGGCTCCTCCGCCCATCCAACAACACCAACAACACCAGCAGCAGCTCAAACAGGAGCAACAAGAAGACGCTTCTGAAGAGTCCGTGCTACGCAGACTGCTGGCCTCGCCTCCGAACTAGTTTTGCTTAACAAACTTATATACGATCTCAAACCTTTTCCCCTTATCGCTCCCTAAACCGGGGAGAGGCGTTTTTTATAGCTTTTCTGGCGTATCCTGCAGGCTCTGTCATTTTATGCTTTGGTCTTCCAGCTTCTGTCTTTCTTGCTTTGCCTTTACTTTTTTTACTCTTCTTCTTCTTCTTATGTATTATGTCAACTGATGATTCTCTGGGGGCCTTTTTTTCTTTTTTCTTTCTCTCTCTTTTTACTTTCTTCTACTGGCGTTGGTTTGTCCTGGTCTTTGTTTTTCAAAATTATCTGGATTATTGTTGGCAGCAACGATTGGAAAGGGAAAAGGAGAGGACGACAAGATCCTCTTCAAACCACCGTGCGAGTCGGTTTTTACGCGCGCGTAGAGAGAAACTCTTGCTCAGAAAGACAATGTTAGATTCCCCATGACGCGTTAAGAAAATATTTTGCTTATCCATTTTTTGCCCTCGTTGCTGTGATAACATGTGTTGCAACATCACAACTCCAAAAAAAACACTGTTGGGGGTTTTTAAACGCACGCGTCTTGAATCGAGCTGTATATCTTCTATCATGAATTTGCCTAGTCAATAATTGACCACCTTGACCAGGATAGGTGCGCCACAACCATCGCAAAGAGGGAAGGGCGAGACGGGCCGGCGAGGAATCCCGAAGCGCCAGCACCGTGCTGACATTCGTGCCTGTCATCAAGCCAGAACCCACCATCAGCACAAGCAGGCAAACACCGATCGAGCAGTGGCCGATGTCGGTATGGCAAGAGTCAGCCGTTATCGCTCGTTGGTCCTACTCCTGTCCCTTTTCGAGGTTTTCGTTGAGGGTGTGAATATCATCAGGAGGATGCGAGCCGATTTGGTGGATGCATAGCTATGCTGTTCACGGCCACATCTCGTTTTGAATCTTGCACAATGGCCAATGAAGTTGAAGCTGATGGGATGGTGACGTGACGAAAAGGTCCAAAAACACATCCCATGCAGTCATTACGACACGAGCAACGATTGGCGCGTCAAAGGAACAAGTCATCAACATGAGAAACTGGACGAGTGGGGGGATCGCACTTGGAGACCTGCTGGCAGCCACCATCTGGGCTGTTCCTTACTTTTGCACATTGACTCAGATCTCTTGCCGCCGACGAGAGGAAACACAGATTGTACGAACCAGTCCGATAGCCATATACCCATGTTGTCCAATGACTGTCCAGCTGGTCAAAAAGTAAATAATACCCAGAGGAGCGGGAAAGGACAGGCCGCGGCGGTAAATTTCATGCATGTTCTGGTTTAAAGGAAGCCAGAGTTGTATGCCGAGAAGAATTCAATCCTTCGACATCATTTTGTCTTCAAGATGGTAAGGCTTCTGGATAAAAGAGAGGGGTTGATAAAGTCGACGCCGAAAAAAGAAGAGACATCGAGGGTGGGTGGGCCAGCTGCTGCCTAGACGCAGGAGAGGGGATGTACTTGTATGCATAAGGGTCACAAGGCTATGAATGCGGCTCAAAAAAAATTATGTGACACATCGTCTCCAAATCAGGATTCACTTGCATTGTTAACGAACTGTCGTGTTGGGTGTTTGATTTTGTATTTTGATGTAAAAAGCAAGCCAGTAAAGGCTGCCTTTTCGATGTGAAGTCGCCTTTGTGTCTATGTGGTAAAAGAAAAGAAAAAAAAAAAAATGTGAGAATAGCGACAACGGAACAAAAAGATGTGTTGAAAATTTGTGCCGATATCAAATGACTCTCGTATGTGGACGCTTGGGGTGAGAGTTAAAAAGATGAAGGGGTATCCGTATAAAGTTTCCAAAAATGGCCTTGTCCTATGGAGAGATTGCGACCATTGAAGGCCCTTGTCTCTCTTCCTGCTCCTCCTCTTATCTAAATGGTGTTTCCCCTTGTATCCCTCCTCTTTCCAAAAAGCCATCAGTACATAATATGAAAACAAATGTGGTGGACAGGTATAGTAACAGTAAAAACAAACATTCCTGCTTGGATGGTTGACATCCCGTGTAGGAATATGTACATGATGTGGTATCCCTCGTCGCCCTTGCCTGGGCCTTCTCTCCTGTCGTGCTCATCCCGTTGAAACGTCCGCTCCTCGTGCCCTAACGTTATACATCAAGTTGGTGAGTGGTTGTTGTTATACATGACGCCCTTCCCCTTGACTCTGTGAGTCCCTCCTATTCTATACCCAGGATATGATGATGTAAAACAAATGCAAACCGTAATAAAAAACGCCATTGTGTTCCATCCCGCTCTCTGCCACCAACCCCGGCCCCTGTCGTCGTCGTACATCTCCAGCGTGGTCAGATCCCCCGGTCGTACAAAAAGTAACGGCTGCGTCGTTACAACAAAGATGTCCTACAAAGAGACCCAAATATGTGAAAGTGAAGAAAGGGGATATGAGAGATGAGAATGAGAATGAAAAGAAACCCAAAACATAAGTAAGGTAAAAAGTACAAAATAAAAAAGTGCATGCGTCAGCCGTCGAAGGGAAAGAAAGTGCGGCGCGTGGTATGCTGCGAGAATACCAAATGCGGAAACAGAAACGTAAAGTTTGAGAGTGTCATTGTCGAGGTCACCGGCGCGGGAGACGGGGATCGCTGCGGGAGTCGCGGGCGGAAGGGTACCCGCTGTAGTAGTTCGGGTCCTGGTAGGGCTCGAGGCCGATGTCGCTGACGATGTGCACCTTGGGGCGCATGCCGTCTTTGCTCATTTCACCACGCGGCGACATGAGCCCGGACGACGAAGGCGGCACACTGAACTGGTGGGCCTGGGGTGGCGGAGCGTAGCCTGGGTGGGCGTAGAAGCCGCCGGCCGAGGGACCACCGGCGACGCCCATGACGCTGGGCGCTTGTGCTGAGCGCGGCACGCCCTTGTTAGGCGAGATGGGTGTCTGGATCATGTTGGGTGGGCGCTGGGATGCTGATAGGCCAGCTGACCCCAAAGCCGCCGGGCCGGGCCCGTAACCCTCGACGTAGCTGCCGCGGCGTACCCGCCGCTGTTGTGGCCGCATGCCAACGCTTTCGGCGCTGGTGCTACTCCCGTTGCTACCACTGCTGCCGTTGCCGCTGCTGCCGCTCTTGTGGTGCTTTTGTGAGGAGGAGGAGGTGGCCGAGGAGGCGGACGCGTTGCTGTCGTTGAGCCCGTCGTCTTTGTGGTCGAAGCGCTGCGAGAGGCGTGCCTTCTGGTCCTTTGCGGGGTGGTGGTCGCCATGTCGGCTGCTGCCGGAGCGCGACAGCTTGGCGGTGCTCGTGCTGCTGCTGCTGCCGACCTTAGCCCGCGAGCTGCTGTGGCTGCTACCGCCGGAGCTGGTGCCGCTGCCGGCGTTGCTGCTGCTCTTGTTGGACGACGACGAAGCCTTACCATCCTTGGAGTGTCTGGTGGTCGATGACGATTTGGTGTCCGCGTGTCCGTAATGGTCTGCGTGGTGGTGGGGGCTGGTGCCGGGTGCTCCATAGGCGGGTGCCAGGTTGTGCTGCATCTCGTTGAAGCGTGCGTTGGCGTTGGCGAGCTGCTCTTTCAGGTCGTCCTGCAGTTCTTCAATGTCCTCGAGCTGGGCCTTGAGCTCTTTGTTCTCCTTGAACAGTTTCTTCTTCTCGTCCTCGATCTGCTCGTTGGATTCGACCATGGCACGCCACTTGGCCTCGGCCTCTGAGGTTTGCTTTTGCGCCTCGACGACCTCCGTTTCCAGTTCTTCGGCCCGGTTCTTCCAGTCGTCCCGCTCGGCGAGCACGGTGCGGTAGGCCTCCTGTAGGGCGGGAAGATCGGTCCATTGGTTGATACCGCCGCCGCCACCCGAGTAACGGCTGCTGGCCGTGCCGCTGCTCGCGGCGCCACCGCCGGCACTGCTGCCAGGGTAGTCGCTCACCGAGCCATGGCCCGAGTCGCTCGTATAACGAGACGACACGCCGCTCGACGGCGGCGACTCGCGAAAGTTGACTCTCCTTCCGGACATCCTGACGGTGTGGTATAATGTGGGATATGCCGGATCCTAAATATGTGTGCCGCAACGGCGGGTGTGGGTTGTTGGTGTGTAGGCGTGATCTAGCAGAAGCGTGTTGTGTGTCGAGCTCTCCTTGGTGGATGCGTATGTATCTCTCTCTCTCTTTCTCTCACTCTCTGTCGTCCACCAGATGTGCGTGCTAGTTTAGGGCGAGCCCTTCCTCTGGGATGTGCTGCTTGCCGGTCGTGTGCATGCAGATGTGTTGTACTCTCGTGCTGCACGCTTGTTTGGGGAATGATATGGTTTGATCGTGCGCGGCGAGAAAAGGGCGATTGCGCAGAAAGATAAAGATGCAGGATGGCGTGGCTATGACTGGATGGCCGGACAAACGAAGCGAGTTAGGTGGTTGCCAGGTGTAAACAGAGGAAAAGAAGTTAAAAAATAATAGAATAAAAAAAGGTTGTGAGCCAAGAGGAGAGAAAAGATGCACGAAGGGGGGAACTAGGAGAAAGTCGGTGGGAGGAGGACAGGCTGCAAGCTGCAGAGGTGCCCAAGGGGTATAAGAGGGTTTCTGGAATATGAGAGAAAAAAGGGGGGCAGTCTGCAGGAGACAAGAGGGAAAGAAAGAAAATGAGAAGAAGAAGAAAAGGCGGAATGCAAGCAGCTGTCTACAATTGGACAGACGGGCAGCAACTGAGCAGCGTAAGTCGACGGAGAGTTTGGCCGGTTATGCACGAAAAAAGGCGACAATAGCAGTGAGTGCCCGAATAATAATGGCCCGTACCCAGACTACCCAGAGTACCCCCCAGAGGTCAAAAAGGACACAGAAGGAGCAAAAAGGTGAGCCAGGGAACGAGGGAGAGAAAAAGACTGGGCAAATTGGGCGCAGTATTTGTGCGCAGTTGGGCTGTGCAGACGCGGCAAGGCTGCGAAAGGATAAAGTGGTTGGGCTCCAACGTATAAGACAGGGATTGAGCCTAATGCGGCGAAAATTTTTCAGTATTATTAGAAGGGAGACCGGGCGTGCCCCTTTTCTGGGTCTCTTGGAATGAAAATGAGGTTGAGAAGAAAAGAAGAATAAGTGTGTGTGAAAGAAAGAAGAGAAAATATGAGAGCGAGAGAGAGAAACGAACAAAGTTGTAGACGAGTCGAGCGAGTGACGAGAAGTTGACACAGAATACCGCCAGGCAGACGAGTCACTCGGAGAGCAGACAAGCGACAAGCGGGCACGAGAAATGAGAGGCGCCTTTGTATTTTCTTTCTTCCGGAAGAAGAAGTTTGGCTGTAAGTGCTGGAGAAATGATGCCGGGGAAGGGGGGGGGGTGCGGGAACGAGTGCGCGAGTGTGGATGAGGTGTGGGTGAATTTAGAATAGTGTACTCCGTACGGAGGACTAGAAATTGCGACTGGAGAAACGAGGGACACAAGCGTGAGTCGTCCAGGGTGTGGTGGGCGGCGTGGGAAGGGCCGGGATGCCGCGCAGGAGTGGAGGCAGCCCGAATGGACTGGAGAGGACCCGCGACAGGGATGGGCGGTGGTGGATGGCGTTTGGGGGCTTGCTCTTGGGTGGCTCTTATGGCGAAGGAGATGCAACACCTGCTATCGGGGGTAGTAATATACCTGTTCTTGCTTTGATGCGGACGTTGCAGCCTCTGGGATCGTGAGTCGGGATGATCGAGAATTCAAACGATCATCGATGCCAGACGAGGAACAGAGGGAGGAAAGCGACAGAGGGCGAGACCAGAGTTCCGGCTGCAGCCACCTTATATCTGACCCGAATCGACCAAACGGCTCGTTGTTGCGAGGATCCGGCTGGCCAGAAGCGTTTGCCTAGAGTTGCCTTGTCGTCTGTGATTTGTCGTGATCTCCCTCCCTCTTCCTTCGCCCTCTCGTTTTCCTCGTGTCTCTCGTCGTCCTTGTTGTTTTGCTGTCGTTTGTCCGTTCCAGTGCGTCGTCTGACCACCGTTCGCCGTGTGAGGTCGGTCCTGGTGAGGCACACCAAGCGGTGCATGAGGCGGTGCAGGAGCCTCGCGCAGGGGTCGGCGGAGCCTTCTTTTTGCCTGTGTCCCTGTGTGTCTCTTTTTCTTTTGCGCTCTCTGTTTCTTGCGCTGCGCAGAGCCCTGTCGTCCTCGGCTCCTGGCGTCTGTTTCGCGTGTCTGCCTGGACGGTGTGCCTTCGGACTCCCTGTTGCAGGGTTGCTCTTTTGGGGGAGAAAAGAAGAAGAGGGTGTGAAGCCTGTAGCTGCTTTGGAAAAAACGGGCGCGATGAGCCTATCACAGCACGCGCGCGTGGGAAGAAAGGATTCTGCCGGGGTATCGTCAGTTCTCAGGTTCTCAGTCTCTTTGGTCTCGTCTTTCACAGAGTACGTCGTACTCACGATCGCCTATTTTCTTTTGATTTCCCTTTTCGGCCTGCCCTCTCGTCCTTTTTGCCGTCGTCGACCCCGTTGGAATGCCGTCGTGCAGGCTCGGCCCCCCGTTGCCCTTCTGAGAGCCCAGCGCGCGCAGACGATTGGCTGCACAGCGCATGCCGGTCACTCCCTCGCAATTTGGCTTGACAGTTGACAAGCTCCCTCTTCCTCCTCCTGCCTCTCCCCTCTGTGTTCTGTGACTCACCTCGTCATTCTGCAGCAGCGAACCCGGCGAGCGCCCAGGCCAGAGTGCCAGACCTGTGCCAGAGCGCCTCGCAGTTTATGCGTCCACCGTGCAGTTGTGCAGGGGTGCCGCAGCTTGCTGCGTTTTGTGGCTCTGTGGCTTGCTCGCTCGCGCGTCTGCTTGTGACAGAGTCCCTTGGCAGTTGACTTTGTTCCCTTCTCTCTTCTTCTCTTGGTTTCGGTACCCCCTTGTCGCATCTGTGCTCGTCCCGTTCCGTTGTGCGTTTCTTTTTTCCTTCTTCTTCTTCTTTCCCTTTTGTTCCTTGCCAGCAGATCCCCTTGTTGCGATGAGACAGCAGGCTTCGGATCCATCCGCCGCTCATTTCTGGGTCATGTCTGTTGCGCGCGCGCTCAGCTCTCTGTCGCAATCTTTCTTCGTTTCTTTTTGCTCGCGGTTCTCGTTGCTGGTGTTGTGCCCCTGTCTTTTTTCTCTGCGTGTCTCTCTTTTTCTTCCCCTCGGTAATTTGATCTACGTTTCCGGCTTCTTTTCTCGTCGTTCCTACCCTTGTTCGCTCCATGCATGCCCTTCCCCTGTGTTCTTTCTTCTTTCCCTTTTCGTCTCCCTGTCCTTCCTTTCCGGCGAAAAAAAGCCTTTTCGCTCTTTCCTCTTTCTCTCTCACCCTCTTTGCGTGCTGCGTCGCTTCCTTTCCCCCTTCTCGTTGCGTATTTTGTGGGACGTAGCTTCCTTTTCCCCTAAAACTTCCGCGCAATCGTACCTTCCTTACCGCCCTCCTCCTATTTTATTTTTTTAGGATTGTCGCGATCGCTTCTTTCTGGGTCGACTTTCTTGTCTTGGATTGGCGTGCAAGGGACCGTCCCGAGAGCCCAGGACCAGCCAATGGCGGACGGGCGCCATTTTGGCGTCAAGTGTGGAGGGGTAAAATGGAGGACAGAAGCACAAAGTTTGCAAAGTAATTGCGAGGTACTCATCCACCATACAGGGCTGAGACGCTACTTGTACATACCCTTTCGCGTTGTACCTCGTACCATGTCCAGGGCACCTTCTCCAAACGTTTTCGCGCGTCGCACCTGCCCGCGTCATTTCTCCGTTGTCTACACTTCGTTAGGATCCGTCCAGCGAGGGAAGGAAGCTTTGCTGCCCCACTTGCCAAATCAGGAGTGTAAGTGAGAAGCAGCCGTCCGTCTGGTCCAACAGCCAGATGAATGGAAGGAAGCAGCAACACAGCAACAGCAAACAGGCTCCTGATGACGACGCGCTCCTGCAGGCAATATATCGACAAATGGCAGTTGCCATATACAAAGCTCTGGCCAACACAACGCCCTTTCTCCTTCGTCGCACCTATTCATTTATGCACCTATTTTAAGGACCACAAGGAGACGATTCACCATACTCTTTCAGCCTGTTAGATTGCATCTCCAGAGTAAGATGCACATTGAGGCGTCTGGTGAGATATGCGGTGAAATAAATCGCTGGTAAATCGAACAGGCATATCTCGTGGTATCAGTTGGGGAAAGTGCGGACGACCTCCTGCTGCAATATGAGTGTGAAATCAACGTGAACTCCGGAGGGGGAAGGAGCGGTACGCCGGACAATAGGGTGCATTGCAGGGCCCTGGAAGCATCCTATCGTTTTAAGGAATAAGCGGGGAAAATCAACGGCAAAATACTTATACCAATACGCAATCTGTATAATCTTCCTTCGTTTCTCGGGCCTTGTTGCTTCCTGTCACTCAGTCTCGCTGCCGAGCTTTTCGCCTGTCTCTTCCGCGTGTCCAAGAACAGGAAAGCGCAGCAGCGTTCATTTACATCGGGCCTGCCCTCCCCACCCGCAATTCACCCGCATTTGTTTTGAAAGCCTCTTATTGCATCTACCGAGATATCGCCATGCGCGGTCTTTGCATCCGCGTTTCCTTGCGCTCGTCTTATGGTTATCCGAGCTTGGTGTCCACCGGGAGCCGTACTGCCAAACGGGCGGGGGTCTCCCCTCCTTTTACGTTCTGTTTGGTCACACTCTTTCTGGCGGCGATGGGGAGTACCACTTCTTCCGATGCAACGCTGCTGGACATTCCGCAGAACCGCGGGGTCTCCATTTTCCACGGCTCGAATCATGTGCTTACGGTGTTGGCAAAGCGGCAGATGTAGAGGTAGATGGTAGCCATCGGCTGTCGGTCAACACCAGTAGCGCAGCTCCTTATGATGAGACAATGGCGAAGGCGAGCAGTAGTGTTGATGTCCGAGTCTCTAGATGGGTTTCGCACGCAGCAAATTCATACAGTACATAGTCGCATGTCGCGTTCGTTGCCAGGAACAAAGCCGGCAAAATTGACATCGCCACACAAGCCAATTGATCGGTGCTTCGGTACTGGTTGCCTTAATGGCTTTTATCTATGCATAGAGGTGCCGATCTTGGACTGACTGTATGTGGTTCTGGAGTCAGTGGTTAGAACTTACATTTTGGGACGTCAACAATCCGGAGTCGATGTGCGCAATATCGACACCTACATTTGATATCGTATCTTTTTAGGACGTAATTATAGATTATACTTGCTGGTTTCTCCTTCTCCTTTTTTATATACATACAAATTGCAATGGCACCATTTATTTAAAGAGGACTCAAATGATTGGGATGCTTGAAGTTGTTGAATTTGTTAAACTACCGTTGAATTGGGTGATTCTATCTACATGCTGGATTGAGTTCATACATGAATCGTTTTCTTGAAAAAACGAATTGATATTGATGTAAAAGCTATTCCATCACTTTGGTAATTCATAACTTATGTTTGGGTACAAGATATCGCATAAATAAAACATTGACAAAAAACACAAATAAATACAAAGGCAACAAAAACGGCAGCAAAACATAACAATAAAGAGGCAATAAAAAGAGAAACACGACAAAACAAGCGGAAAATAAATCTAAAAATGTCAAAGGAAATTGCCGAACAAGCAAACCATGGGGATTATTCTAAAAAAAAATGTAAAATGCAAAAAAGCGAATTCCACCATGTCCGTTGTTGTTGTTGTTATGTCTCTATGCTGTCTTTTGCAGTTGTCGTCTAATGTGGTCGTGTGATGTTCGAGTGGTCGATATTCTGTAGTTCTGGTACCGTCGATGCCGTCTATTGTTATCGTTGATGTTGCTGGTGTGTTATCGTTGTTGCTGTTTCTGTTGTCGTCTCGTTATCGTCGCATGGTTCGTCGTTCTTTGTTGTTGTATGCATTTCGTGGATGTTGGGTGGATGTTGTATCATAGAGTGACCGGGAGTTTCAGTCAGTACACCGACCGCCGCGAGAGCCGGAACTTGTACCCGTACTCAAAGTCCTTTTGCATCCGGCGCTTCGCCTCGTCCCGGTAGTACCCGCTGTCCCGGGACGTGGCCGCCGCCGTTGTGTAAGTGTAGGCGTTACCCGCGGCCGTGGCACGGGGCGAGGTGCCGCGTACACCCGTGGTCGGCCGGCCGTAGCGGTCGTCGCTCTGGCGGTAGTCGTAGCGGTCATAGCGGTGATCCCAGTCGTGCTGGCGGCCGTTGAAGGTGTCGTCGTCCCAGTGGACCGACTTTCTGGACTTGGACTTTTCTGGGCGCTTGCTGCTGCTGGAAGACGAGTACCGGCGGTGGGGCTTTTTGTAGTTGTACGCATCCCGAGCCGGCGTGTAGTAGGGCTTGGGATAGGTAGGGGCAGGTGCGGTACAGTAGGTGGGCTCGTACGACTTGCGGGACGAGGTACCGAAACCACTGTAGCCACCGTATCTGCTGTAGCTGCCATAGCTGCCGCTGTATGGAGGATAGCGGGAGTCAAAGGGACGACTGTAGTAGGAGTCGTTGCGGGTACTGGGCCTGTCGTAGATTGAGACCCGTGATTTGAGGCGGTAGGGAGCCGGCGTCGGAGCCTCGTAGCTTGGACGGTAGGGTTTGGTCGAGTAGACATGGCAGGAGACACGGGCTGCCGGGTTGGCGAAACCGGACCAGATCATGAAGGGAAGAGCCCAGCGAGACATGATGGTCGTTGAGAGGATCGAAAATAGAGCTAGTGTTGAGGGCAGCTGAGAGTGTCTGAAAATAATGTGAACAACTTATTGTAGTAAAAATGAGATGGTCGGCGTGATAGAGCTGATTTGAAAAGGAGATTAGTTGCTGGGAACGGTTCTTAAGAAGATGAAAAATAGACGGCTTTGGCAGACTGTTGTTTAGTGAAGTTCTATTTGTGTCGATCGAAAAATAAAAAGACGAGACGGTGAATGAAGCCGAGTCTTATAGAATCAATTCAACAAAGAAGGACGAAGGACGGGAGATATTTTGGTATATGGTGGTGTATTTTGGTTATCCCTTTGGCTCTTGTTTGTCTCCAGATGTCACCAGAATGAAGTTGCGGCACATCTGGAGAGTGAAGAGTGGTGATAGGGGGCGAGGAACAATGAACTGGCCTGGTGTGTCTTTGAAGTGAAGCGTGAGCTGGGAGCTATTCCGGGCACTAGGATGCTGCTGCTCTTTGTCCTGTCCTGGCGACGTTGTAAGGAGATGTTGCTATTTGCAAATATCAGGAAGTTGAGGCTTCTTTGTGCTCTCCACATTCGAGAGTTCGAGTCTGTATTTTTTTCTTGTTTTCTTGCTTTCTCTCTTTTGTATGTATGCCCCCTTTCTTTATCAACTTGTTTCCAAGAGAGGCAACAATAGAATCGCCTCTGTCTCGTTGCCTGGCAAAGGATACTCACCGCTCAAGTAATTAGCTGCTTGACGCTCTCTGCTGTCGATTGTTAGAGATTTGACGAGCAAGTAAAAGAGTCTAAACAATGACCTCGTTCAGACGACGCAAGGGACTGATGCATCCTAGACAAATGTCACAAAGAGATGATGCACAAAGGATAAAGAAACATGAGAGAGAAAAAAATTGACAACGGCAAATATTCATGAACAACATCTACTTTTATACTTTCTTAGAGGACTCCCATGATCACTCGGTTTCCTTGATTTCCTCACTATTGCTCGCTATTGCTGGCCACCGACGAGGAGGAGAAGGCCACAAATGAGAGGGCGGTCGAGGACGAGGCCACCGAATCAAAGGCGACACAAGCTTGATGTTGCACAGCCTGATTCTTCGTGTTGGTTTCTTGCTCCCTTCAACCACGAGGCTGGCTAATAGAATAGGCCGCTGTGAAGAAAGCCGCAGAAGCCCGTGATAATTCCCTTGACAATTCCTGAAAAGAAGGCCGGCCGGCCGGTCGGCCAGCGGCCACTGAAGCCCAGGTTGACTGCTGGGCATACTACAATGAAGCGCTATAAGTACGAGTCAAGGCAGCAGCGACAGGAGGCCACAAGATCATAGTTCTTATGTGCTACCATTGCCGTCTCTTAATGTTGTCGCCGGAGTGGGAGCGGCGAATGTAGTCGGAGTGAAGCGGGACAAGGGTCTAATATGACTAAGGCTGTGGTCGTACGTGCAGCTGTCTTCACTAAATCTTCACTAAATGCGGCCCGCTATTTAGCGGGAGCGTCCACTAGAAAGACCCACTAGGACACCGTTCCCGCCGCGACATTCGATACACGTCAAAGAATGGCCTCGTGAACGACGGTTTCTCATTCTCTTTATTTGATTTTTTATCATTATCGTATAGGAAACTTTGGTCTTTGTTTACTACCCCTTCTCAACCTAGTGAATAAGATGAGATAGTTAAAATTACAATAATTCCGGCCTGGAGTAAGCATGTTGCTCACTACTTCACGTTGAATAATTCATGAATAGGCATATCGTGACACTCTAGAGGCTGGTTGGCGGTACTCAGGCAGAGGCTTTGAGAGCACCTCCTTCTCCCGAGGCACCACCGCCGCCCCGTCTGTTGCGGCCACCACCACCACCTCCACCGCCGCCTTCCTTTGCATCTCCATCATCACCTCCGCCGCCGCCGCGCTTGCGTCCGCCCCGACGGCGAGGCGGCCGTTTGCCATCCCCACCGGCGCCGCCAGAACCGCCCGCTGCACTTCCCGTGACAGACACCTGATCCGACGTGGAAGCAGCAGTAGCGGCTGCTCCAGCCGTAGATGAATCACCGGCAGCAGCAGACGACTGGTTCGTGGCTTTCTTGGCAGACGAGCCATGTTCCCCTCCCTTTTCATTACCACTACTACTACCGCTACCGCTCTTCTTGGCGTCACGGTCCTTCCGCTCTAGGATTTGAACCGTGGCCTGGGCAATCGAGATGGGTGATGCAGCCATGGCCCGCGCGAGACTGGCCGGCTCGGCAAAGTCGACAAAGGCGAAGCCCTTGCGCCGGTCGATCTCGACAAACGTCACGGCGCCGAACCCGAGCATGGCCTCCTTGAGAAGTGACTCGGTCACGCCCTGCGATGGGTTGGCGTGCTTGACAAAAGCGCGTGTTGGGCCGGCGAATGCAGACGCCGCAGTCTGCGTTTGTTGTGACTGCTGCGGCTTGGACGCGCCGTCTTTCTTACATTTATTTCGTCCGCCCTCCCCAGCTGCGGCCTTGCCCTTGTCTCTCTGTTCGGATTTGCCGCCACCGCCGGACTTAGTGGTTGCTGGAGAGGCTGCTGCGGCAGCGGGGGCAGGCGTATTCGTAGCTGTGGATAGTGCCGCCGCAGTGTCGTCTTTCTTTTTCAAGAGAATCTTGGTCGGTGCTTGGGCCGCCGGTGCTGTGTTCTCGGATCCCTTGTCCGCGGTCGAGCTGCCCCGCCCCCGGCCGGCGTCGCTCTTCTTGCTTCTTGAGCCGCGAGCCGACCGCTCTTCACGCGATCCTCCCTTGGTGCTGTTAGAAGCCTGTGAAGAAGCTTCTGCGACCGCCACCGTCTTCGAGACGGGAGCAGACGCGGCAGATGAGGCAGCACTTGGAGCGACAGAGGCCTCATCTTTCTTCCCCTTACCCTCCCCTCTGGTAGTACTACCGCTTCCGCTGGGTTTTGTGTCGGCCTCGGCCTGGGGCGCCGCCTGACCAGCATGGGCAGCAGCAGCACGTGCTCGCCTGTGCGCATTTCCTGGGCTGAGGCCGAGGTCGCGCTGGAGGATGCGGGCGGCGGCCAGAATGCCGGCCCGGCGGCTCTTAGGTGCCTCCTCTCGTGACGCGGCAGCGGCGGCTAGAGCATTGTTGGCGGCCGTCGATGGGGTCGGGCCACTGGGCGCGGCCGACGCGCTGCCGGCCTTTTTCGTCAGAATCTTGACCGTGCCGCCCTTGGACCGGCTGGAACGGCTCTCCCGTTCCTTGCGATCGCCACGGCCGCTGCCAGCACCCGCGCTCTCTTTCGAGCCCCGGCCCTTCTTGGTCGAATCGTCGGCAGCTGCACCCTTGCCCTTGCCGTCGCGCTTAGCGGCCTTGGCGAGGGCTGCCTCTTTGCTCTTGTTGGCCTTCTTCTCGCGCAAAAAGTCGATCAACGGTGTGGACGTGGCCTTGCTCTTGGATTTGGCATCGTCGTCGCCGCCTGCGGCCGACGCATCGTTGTCCGCACCCGACACACCGTCCTTGCCACCAGCCGCGGCCGCAGCCGCTGCAGACGCCGCAGCAGCGGCGGCAGCAGGATTGGCTAGGGCCTCGAGGAACGCCATAAATTCCGAGTCTTGGTCGATGGTACCTTGCCGGCTGTCCACACGGCGCTTTCCACTGGGCACCTTTTTATACAAGGAGAACTCGGCCACCGGGGGGCCAATGAAGGTCGAAGCATCTCGGTTGTCGAACCACGGGGCCGTGCGCACGGCTTCGGACAGGGCGTTGAGGTCTTGGCGGTCGAGGACGTGGAGGGTCGCATAGGCAGGACGGGCGGGCTTCGAGGGGCTTTTTTGTTAGTGACGATAGCGTCAGGAAGGGGACCGGATATACCTACTCCTTCGACACTTTGCCGGAATGGAATGAAAACCAGCCAACCTTGCCGTTGCCCTCTTTCCACTCGTCGCCCAAAATGGTGTGGAACTCGTCTTCGGTCAGGCTCGCGGGCAGTCGGCGGATCACGACCTTCTCGCCCTCCTGGGCCGGTTTTGCCTTTGCGGGCTTGGCACCATCGCCGGTCGGTGTGTTTGTCGCGGTGGCACTTGCTGCCGTAGCTGAAGTTTGTGCTGCCGCGGGTGTCTTACTGGCCGCCACGGGCTGCGCGCCGCTCGCCTTGCGCGACAGCAGAAGCTGGGGCGCCGACATTTGTCAATGGAGCCGACCACGGTCGTGATGGCAGCATGTGTGGGGAGCACGGGAGTTCTTCTAGGTCGAGTCGGCGAGCTGGTGTAGAAAGGTGTATTGGTTGGAAGCAAAGGGGGTGAAAACGCCGTGAAAATAGCAAGCGATGATGTCGAATTAATTATGCTATTATCTGAGAACCTTAAAGACGGCAGGAACGACCGCTGTGACGACCAAGCTGGGCAGGAGCTGTCCACCGTGAAATTTGGAGGTCCTGCCGCAGGGGGAACTCAAATTGACGTATTGAACGGTATGAGTGGAGCAGGCGCCTGCCGCTATCTGAGCGGATCAACTGATTCGCCGACAGCCTTCTCCCCTCCTTTATCTGGAAATGGTTAGGGAAGGCACGAGGCCGTGTTTCGGTCAGGCCTGGGCCATGCTCAGGCGCTAGCGCAGTGGCACTTCAGCGCTCAGGATCGCCAGCAAAAAGAGCGTTCTTAGGCTCGAAGAGTGGCGCTGCCCTTTCGGGTTTCCACTCTTCCACAACAGACGGCATATTGACAACGACGCCGTGCAGGGACCGACGACAATCAACGACACATTGCGCACGGCGATCGATTTATTAGGCTACGATAGCGATACTCGAGACCTTCTACCCGACGCGGCTACCTGCGTGTTGTGCACCCGTAGGCCCCTATCCATACGCATCGACGCCGAGTTTGTAATCGCTTTTGACATTACGACGACGACGAAGACGACACGACGTCCTTGACGAGCATCGAAGGAGACGAACCGACACGAGTCACACGACCCTCTATCTACGACATTTCTCTTTTCCGCCCCCCAACCCGACACATATTATGGCCGACGTTCCACGGCCAGGGCCGGCGAAGCTGACTCCGGGCGCGGGCCTGGACGAGTGGCTCGAGGAGGCCAAGCAGTGCCACTACCTGCCTGAGTCTGTTATGAAGCAGCTCTGCGAGATGGTGAAGGAGGTGCTGATGGAGGGTGAGTTCATATGTGCAGATGAAACTGGTGAGGCCACCTCGCTCGTGGTCACGGCTGGCTGACGGTACCCCGCAGAGTCAAACATCCAACCCGTTTCGACCCCGGTGACGATATGCGGCGATATCCACGGCCAGTTCTACGACTTATTGGAGCTCTTCCGCGTAGCAGGCGGCATGCCGGGCGAGACAGACGTGCAGGCACCTAGGACGATGACTGCAGTGATTACCTCGGAAGACATTGAGCCGCCAACGGAGATTCGCAACCCGCGGCTACGGAGGAAACTGCGCCCAGGCATGATCGGTGGTGGCGATGATGCAGCATTCGACGACGATGGCGAGGGCAGTAGCGGCGAGGTGGAGGGTGCCACGGCAGACGGTGCAGAGGGCGCAGAGGGTGCAGCAGCAGCGGCCGACGCGGCCAACGGCGGGGATGCCGACAACAGCCACACGGGCAACACGACCGAGGGCGCCTCCAGCACATCGCAGTCGGCCGACACGCGCTTCGTGTTCCTCGGCGACTTTGTCGACCGCGGCTACTTCAGTCTCGAGACGTTTACGCTGCTCATGTGCCTCAAGGCCAAGTACCCGGACCGCATCGTGCTGGTCCGCGGCAACCACGAGTCGCGCCAGATCACGCAGGTGTACGGTTTTTACGAAGAATGCCAGCAAAAGTACGGCAACGCGTCCGTGTGGAAGGCCTGCTGCCAGGTGTTTGACTTTCTCGTGCTGGCGGCCATTGTCGACGGCACCGTGCTGTGCGTGCACGGCGGCCTGTCGCCCGAGATCCGCACGATCGACCAGATCCGCGTCGTGGCGCGTGCGCAGGAGATCCCGCACGAGGGCGCGTTCTGCGATCTCGTGTGGAGCGACCCAGAGGACATTGAGGCGTGGGCGGTCAGTCCGCGTGGTGCGGGCTGGCTGTTTGGCGACAAGGTGGCACACGAGTTCAACCACGTCAACGGGCTCAAGACGATCGCACGTGCGCACCAGCTGGTCAACGAAGGATACAAGGTGAGTCCTCTTTCTGTTTCTGGTGGCGCATTTTTGTCGTAGCCTTCATTGCTAACTGCTTACTTCTTAGTTCCACTTCCCCGAAAAGTCTGTCGTGACCGTCTGGTCGGCGCCCAACTACTGCTACCGGTGTGGCAACGTGGCGTCCATTATGACGGTCGACAACAACCTCGAGTCCAAGTTCCGCATCTTCTCGGCCGTGCCTGACGAGTTCCGCCACACACCGTTTAACCGCCGGGGGCCGAGCGACTACTTCTTGTAGCGCGGATGGTTCTGGAGAGGATATTTGAGCTGAACGACTTTCGAAATCATTAATGAGGGGCCGTCTATGGGCATGTGCTTTCGAGGGCCATCCAACGTTCAAGACATGCAAGATGGGGTCCGGCCATGGACGGACGGAGAGTCTTTCTAGTTTCGTTCCTTTCGCTTTATTCTTTTGTCTTCTTTCGCCTCCTGTATGTTTGCGTGGGCAGGGCGCTGGTCTGCATCTCTGTATTATTTACTGCCTGCTGTTTCTTTCCTCTCACCGAGGGCCTTTTGCATACGAAATATCATGTTTCTATTATCCGCGAACGACATGCGTGTCTTTTATGTTTTCTATCTCCATTCGCAACCGTGGCACGTCTAGATAGCCCCCCCCTTGCTCGCACCCCCATCCTAACGCTGCGTCGTCACTTTCCGGAACATCAGCGGCACATTGTCCCACACCACGGCCAGCTTCTCCCGCGCCAGGCGCGCCTCCTCCTCGGCCTCCTCCTTGGCCTCGAGCTCCTCGTGGTACTTGAAGTGCTCAATGTCTTCCGGGTGCGTCAGGTCCTCGAGCTTGGTGTTCTCGTCGTGGTACTTCTCCCAGTGGTGGATCTCGTACTCGTACTCGTCGTCGCCGTGATGGCCCGGGCCCGTGCCCAGGTCCGGCAGCGTCTTGCCGTCCTCGATGAAGCCCTTGCGCCACTCGGCACGGCTGATGCGCCCGTCGTTATCCGTGTCATAGAGCGCCAGCACGGCGGGTGCGACGGCCGCGCGCTTCGCCGGGGCCAGGTCGTCGTTGGACGCGTCGTTGAGGCCGTAGGTGCGCTCGATCTCGGCGGCCGACCAGAAGCCGTCGCCGTCAAAGTCGTGCAGCGTGAGGAAGGAGTCGCCGTCAAAGTCGGCAATGTGGTGTTCCTCTGGTATTGCGCATGGGTTAGCCGCCTGTCCCATTGTCTCACAGCCATGTCTACCTCCTTCTGTCCCCTCCATCTCAACTCACCGGCCATGTGCCGTGCGATCCAGTCAGCATCCTCGCCGACCTCGGGCTTTTTGCTGGCGGCATGGTCGCCGTGCGCCAGCGCCACGGCCAGGAGGCCCGCCATCGCAAGGAGTCGTAATGAAAACATTGTGGGCGGGACTATGTGGTGTTGATGTTGCTGGGAAAACAAGGGCGCCCGTAAATTGAGATGTGGGTGTTGGCTTGGTCCCCCCTTTTCTTCAGCGCCTCGGCGTTTAGTGTTGCTTATCGACAGCTTGCACCTCCTCTTCCGAGAGCTGGATTAAGCAACAGGCGGCGGGATAGGGGGTCTTTAGCGCCATCGATTAGGGGACCTGCCACGCTACGTCATAGCGTGACGCGCTTAACTGACGCTGGAGGGAGCGCTGAACGTGTCAAACGCAAAAAAATTGGTGTCAGTCCGTGGATTCGGGACTTGACACTGCACCGGCATACTCCCTCACACCCCCGACATCACCACCACACTCACTTTACAATGAATCGATCTGCCGAGCCCGCTCTTCGTTCGCTGCTGCCGACACACAATGGCCCGTTCCCGCCCCAGCTGACCGACCTCGCCGGCTCGCTGTTGGCACAGTCGCGGCACCGCGCCAGCACCCTCAAGGCCGACGAGGAGATTGCGCGGTCGTACGCGTGCGCACACATTGCATGCGATCGGTACGTGGGAGAAGGAGCGAAGCTGTCACGGTCTACGTGCGAGCGAGTGCTAACATCTGACAGCCTCAAGACGAGCCTCAACTTGCCCCCCATCGAGCCGCGCCCGCCCATCCAGCCGCGGCTTTACAAGCGCCTGTATGCGCATCTCAACGCGATTCTGGCACCGGCACCGGGCGCCCGAGCGGCTGCTGCGGGTACGCGTATCGAGCAGGGCAACAGTCTGAGCTCGCCCGCGCCGAGTGCCGCCAATACACCGCGGCGAGTGGCATCGGCATCGACGACGACAAGGGCTGGTGAGACACCGTCAAAGACAGCCACAGGGCAGCCCACGCCACGAAAGAATCCGCGAGCAGCTGCACAGCCTGCTGCAGCTGCGTCCCCGTTCCCGCCCTGGGTGCGGCCGACGGTGCGCTACATCTGTCACGAGTTGGGCCACCCGCAGCTGGCGCCGACAATCGCGGCCGGCCTGTCGGCCATTCACCGCGAAGTGGCCATTGAGGCCAAGGAGAAGCAGAACCGGCCCAAAAACCGTCACGAGAGCGGCAATGTCGTGGAGAAGGATGAAGAGGACGACGACGACGACGACGACGACGAAGAAGATATGACAGAGTGGCTCGAGGATAGCCTGACGGCCTTGGTGGCGGCGCTGTACCTCTACTGCATGACCTCGTGGCGCGAACACAACGTCCCGAAATCCGGTGGTGGCGGCGGCAGCAGCGGACTCGAAGAGCGGCAGTTCCAGCTGGACGAAAAGGCCATTCTGGGCGTATTTGAAAAGGTGCGCGGCGTCGTGGGCGCGCGGGACGACAGCGCCTGGGTCGGCTGGCAGGACCTGCAGAAGCGGACGTTCCGCGACGCGCTGGTCGTCGTCTCCAAACACCAGTGGCTGCAGAGCGACTGGTACCAGGACATTGCCAACCTGCAGGTGTCGGGCGGCGGGGATGCCGACGACGGCGGGGACGGGGCCGCGAGCGACGAGGACGGAAACGAGGGCGACGGCGACGACGGGGACTACGGCGGTGTCAGCATCCCGACCAAGGTGTGGCGCGCCGACAGCATGTTCCAGGCGCGGTACGACTTTCTGAGCGAGGCCAAGCAGCAGGACTACGACGCTTGGCGGGCGGGCATGCTGGAAGAGATTGCCGGTCTGCATGAGGTGCAGCACCAACCGCAGCCGATGGAGGTTGATTCATAAGAAAGCGGATCACAGGAGAAAAGCAAGAAAGCGAGGGATGAAAGCTCATGAGAAACGATCGTTATTCAATGTTACGTTATCTAAATAAATGTCCATAATGTGTATCCAATGTGCCTCCAAGAACAAAAACACTCGCGACTGTCTCATGCTCATAGCCGTAGCTTTTTTTCTTTTTGGCATCCCTCTACTTCAGGAGCGGCTTGACGCTGTTGATCATGTCGACCACGCTCTTCTCCAGCGGGATCCAGTCAATGCCCAGCAGCTTCTGCGTCTCCGAGTTGTCAATGGCAAAATGCTCCTTGAGCTCCACGCTGGGCTGGATGCCCTCCAGCTGCTCGGCGTACTCGGGGAAGTTCTTGAGCAGGAGCTGGTGGATCTCGTTGTTCGTGTAGAACCCTTGCGTGCAGAACAGCCGGTGGCCGCCCACCTCGGGCTTCTCCAGGCCCGCCAGGACGTGCGCCTTGGCGACGTCGCGCACGTCCACCCAGATCAGGATGGGGCCCTGGTCCGGCACCGACCCTTCCTTCTTCCACACGCCCGTCACCGCATTAACAAACCGCTCGTTGCTCGTGTTGATGGCTGACAGGCTCTCGAGGTGGTGCACCACGGGGCCAAACACCATGGGCGGGTTGATCGTGACCAGGTCAAAGTTGGGCTTGTTGTCGCGGACATAGTCCCACGCGGACTTCTCGGCCAGCTTCTTGGAGGCGCGGTAGCCCTTGCTGGGGTTGGTGCCGACGTCCTCGAGCGTGATCGGACACCACGACTTTTCGGTGTACGTCGTGTTGGGGTTCGCGACGGTGTTGTCGTCGACAATGGCGGCAAACGACGAGGTCACCACCACACGGCGCACCTGCGGCGCGTACTTTTGGATGGCCTTGAGGACGCTCGTGGTGCCGAGGACGGCCGGTTCAATAAGGTCCTTGACGGGGTCGGTGACGCGGAAGTGGAAGGGCGAGGCCGTGTGCAGAACGACCTCGATGCCGGGCACCTGCACGACCTTGTCAAAGGCGTCGGCGTGCGTCAGGTCGGGCGTCAGCTCAATCTGCAGGCGGTCCTTGCCGAGCTCGGGGTGCGCCTCGTAGATCTTGGCGGCCTTGGCCTCGGTGCGGACAGTGGTGACAACCGAGTGGCCCTGCGCAAGGAGCTGCTCAATGATGTGGGCGGCGATGAAGCCGGAGCCGCCTGGCGCGTGTTAGCAGCAGGCGCGAGACATGGACGATGAATATAGGCACTGGAATCCTTTGTAAGATTACATATACGGGGAGGGACAGCATAAACTCACCAGTCACAAGAACTTTGGTCATGGCTGCGGTGGAACGTGTAAGCAATTAGTGCTGAGTGGGCCGGCAGTTCGATGCCGCTGCAGTGGAGGGTAGAGGTCGATTTGAGGCTCAAGGCGGAGTGCAGCAAAGTCAGCTGTGGAAATGTGAGAGGTCGAGATTGGAGAGAACAGAGAGAGGAGGTTGAGGTTGAAGATGTCTGTCGAGCTTCGGGATCAATGGAATCAATGGGAATGGCGTCGCCTCGCTACTTATACTTTTTGTACAAGCTATGAAGCGCACAATTCTTGGGCAAGAGCTGCGGTCTTTAGCTTCTTAATTACGAAGGCAGGTTGCTCTTTCCTGGGACTAGACAACTAGACGTGTGTTGGTCTTTTCTTTGTAAGAAAGGCAATGCCCCTCCTTCCCTCCTTCCCTCCTTCCCTCGCACGTCGACGACTGCCGTACAAGCGGGAAGGAACCACTCGCAGGGAGAGCTGGCTGTCTAGAATAGGAAAGGCCTGGGCCGCTGGGCAACGAGCGCGAGACAGCTCAATGACGACAGCGAGCGATGGAGTAACTGTAGCACATCTTCACTGTTGGTCGAGTCGCTCCTTCCTATCTCCTAGGGCACGTCGGCAGCATTAACACCCCACGCCCCACTTTGCGGCGATCAGCAGGGAGGCAGGCACAGAACGGCGGTTGACCAATCCGCGCCCACTCATAAACGAAATCATTTTCCCGGCATCCAATTGACCACTCATACGCCGCGGACGACGTTCGGCGCCTACACTGTTCTTCTAGGCAACCACAGCACCTTAACACCTAAAGACCGCCGGCGCTGCTGCCATCGGCGATACTGCTGTCGCTTTTACCATACAAACGAGACCACAGCCGCGCTCTAAAGCCGATGGCGTGGCGGCTTTGGGATCTGCCACATTGCTGCCCCGTCCGATATTTGGCGGCCAGCCAAGAAAACGCCGCAAACAGCGACGCAAGGTCCTCCGTGCATATCGCCAATCTCCTATGTCATCACGGAAAGGATCCATATTGACAAGATTTCTTTTTTACAAAGCAATTCTACCGGCCGTATCACGACATTAAATCCGGGCATGAGGCATGGCAGGAATCAAACGACCGGAATCAAACGACCGGAGACAAGAGACGAGAAAAAAGAAAAGAAAATGTATGCTGGGACCTGATGATAAGAGAAACAAGAGAAAAAGTTACATGTGCAGACGGAGAGACTACAAAGGAGGGTGTGGTACGGTGCCAGCCATTGATGGCGTTCATCTGGCGACATCTCAGTCGCCTCGCCTGCTGTCGACCTGTCTTCCATCTTTGGCGCGGTCGTCACCATCCAGGTTTTTGTTCCGTCCCCTTGCTTCCTTGCCCTCCTGCCCGAATGAAAATCGAGAGCCCAAAATCGAGAGCCCGAGCGACATAATACTTCAAGTCGCATCGCATTTTCTTGCATTCCTCGTATCGCTTCCTCTTCCCAAGTTCCCCGTTGTATCCTTCCCAGAGTAGACCGCCCGAACCTTCTACCGTAAAAAAACACCTCATCGTCGTCAACTCTCGCTCGATCATGGCGTGGCAGTCTGCGGTGGCGGCGGCGGTGCCTTGGAGTCTTCGCTGTCCGGGCCCAGACCGGGCATCGCCTCGTCGAGCGGACTGGGCGTCTTGGGCACGAGCATGGGCCCAATGGGCACGGGGATGCGGTCGGTCAGCTTCTGGCCCGATATGACTTTGAGGACTTCGTCCTTGTCCAGCGTCTCGTACTCCAAGAGTGCCTTGGCCAGCAGGTCGAGCTCTTTCCGCTTCGACACAAGAAGCTTGCGCGAGCGGTCGTACGCCTCGAACAGCGTCTTCTGGACCTCGGACTCGATCACGGACTTGGTCTCGGAGCTCAGCTGGTTGTAGCGGCTCCAGAACTGAACGGGACCGACCTTTTCCGACATGCCGAGTTGCGTGACCATGCGGTACGCAATGGACGTCGCATGTTCGAGGTCCTGATGTTGTTAGTGGGAGGTATGGGGGGAAGGGGAGGGGGGGGGGAAAGGAAGGACGTACACTCGAAGCACCGCCTGTCACCATCTCGTTGCCGTAGACAATCTCTTCGGCCAGCTTGCCGCCGAGCGACACGTCGATCATGGCCAAAAAGTCCTTGACGCTGTACGAGTACTTGTCCATCTCCGGCAGCATGGACGTGTGGCCCAGCGAGCTGCCGCGCGGCAGCACCGTCACCTTGTACAGCTTGTTGGGCGCCGACGGGCTAAAGTAGCTGACCAGCGCGTGACCCGCCTCGTGGTAGGCCGTCAGCTCTTTTTCCTTGGGGCTGATCACCATGCTCTTGCGCTCGGCGCCCATGATCACCTTGTCCTTGGCCCAGTCAAAGTCAATCTTGGTCACCGCCAGCGACTTGGCCTTGCTCGCGTGGATCGCCGCCTGGTTGACAATGCTCTCCAGCTCGGCGCCCGACAGGCCCGACGTTTGGAGGGCAATCGAGTTGAGGTCGACGTCCTTGGCGGCCTTGACCTTGGTGGCGTGGTGCTTGAGGATGGCCAGGCGGCCGCGCACGTCGGGCAGGTCCACGTTCACGAGCCGGTCGAAGCGGCCCGGGCGCGTCAGCGCCTTGTCGAGCAGCTCGGGGAAGTTGGTCGCAGCCAGGATGATAACACCGCTGTTCTGTTCGAAGCCGTCGAGTTCCGTCAGGAGCTGGTTCAGCGTCTGCTTCACGTACGCTGCGTCGCGCGAGTTGCGACGGCTGCCGATGGCGTCGAGCTCGTCAATGAACACAATCGCAGGCGACTTGCCGCGTGCACTGGTAAACAGCTCGCGCACGCGCTTGGCACCGACACCCACATACACCTCGTCGAACTCGCTGCCGGACATGTAGAAGAAGGGCACACCAGCCTCACCGGCCACGGCGCGCGCCAGCAGCGTCTTGCCGGTGCCGGGGGGGCCCACAAGCAAAATACCCTTGGGCAGCTTGCCGCCGAGCGTCGAGAAGCCGGCCGGGTTCTTGAGGAAGTCGACCAGCTCCTGCAGCTCCTCCTTGGCCTCGTCGCAGCCGTGGACGTCGGTGAAGCGGGTCTTTTGGCTCTCGGCCTTGACCTCGTTGTCGGAGCGGCCCGTGGGACGCTTGAACGTGTTCAACCCCTCGATCAACATCGTTATCACGACCAAGCTAAAGTAGGTGAACAGACAGAACCAGAGAACAAACTTGACCCAGCGGAAGAGCACGTCGCCAATGGGCTGGTCGACCACGACGTGAATCGGGGCATCCTTAGCGCCCGTGCCCTGCGCGCTCTTGCCCACGGCAATGGACGCGCCACGGTGCTGCGCGGCAATGGCCTGGCCCACAGCCTGCAGCTGGGTGGCCGACAGGTGGGAGTTGTTCGCAGCGAGACCGGAGCCGCTCATGCCGCCCACGACAGCCGATCCATCGGCCACCGACGACGGCACGGCGCCAGGGGTGGCGCTAATCATGCCCAGGGCGCGATGGTAGGCCTCGGTTGTGGCTTCGTTGGAGGCGAAGCGGCCCGAGTTGTAGCGCTCAATGACAATCATGGGCATGTTGGCCTTGAGGAGGACCTGGTAGAAGGCGTTCTGGGCGGAGGCGCTGGTCGGGTTGCGGTTGGCGGCGGACTCGCGGTTTTCGAGAAGGTTGCGCGAGATGCCGCCCGAAAGGACGACGCTCCGGCGTTGCTGTTGTGAGCGAGCCATCATGTGCTGCGCGGCCTGCGTGAAGGGCGCGCTTGCCCGACCCGAGGCGAAGAGGGAACCGGTCGACGCGCGCAGGGACGGGGTGGTCAGGCCGGAGGCGCCGCTGTAAAAGCGCATCTGCTGCGGCTGGCTACCGGCGGCGGCGGCGGAAGTGGTCGGACGGAAGAGGCGGTTCAGGGCCGAGGTCGATATTGTCCTCGTCTGCAGTCTCGATGCGCCAGAGAGCGCGACGCCGGTACAGGCCAGGCGCAGGAACGGGTTGGCGCCCATGACGGACGCTTGCGGCATATTTGCGGCAAACGACCGGGCGTCCGTCGACTCGACCTGGCTCGGCAGACGCGCAATGGCTTCGCCGTTCTTGAGGAAGTCCGGAAGGGTGGCCGATGTCGTCGGTCGTGGCGCAAGGTATTCGGCGGCGGCGGCGGAGGAGGTCACGGAGGCGGCTGTTGTCGACGTGCGTGTTGTATTTGACTGGGCTACCGAGGATGACGCTCTCCAGGGGGCGACAAGGCTGTTGCTGATGGTCGGCAGCAGGTCGGACGCTGCCGCTGCGACGTTCTGCGACGAATTGTTAGCAGGGGAGTCGAGGAGTCACATGGACCAGCACCGATTGGATTGCTGAGGCTTACCGGCAGACCGGCGGCGTAGAACGCCATACTGGATGCGAGAGAGCGTGCGGATCGTGGGCGCAAAGGGAGGACCGGATGCTGAAGAAGGGTGGCTCGAGGAAGAAGCAAGGAAGAGAGAAAAGAGACAGAAAGGAGACGCAAATGCAAGAAACTAGGGACGAAATAAGTACAGATGAAAATACAAGATGAGAAATGAACAGAAAACAAACGACGATGCGTAAAGAGAGGAGGGGGATGAAGCACGTAAAGAGCGTCCTTGGAGGGTTGTTGGCGGCCGGAGACGAGGACGGAGAGCGGAGAGGAAGAGAGAGAAGAGGGAAGCGGACAGCAGAGGACGCTGAAAAACCAAAGGCCGGGGATGGCTGTTGCTCCACAGACGCGATTTCGGATCCCTGCCTGTTCCGCAATAATCGTGACTGGCGTGGACGGCCTAATTCGCAGTGCCCTGGCCACCGAAACAGTCTGTAGGCGCTGTAAGTGGCAGTGGTCTTATTATGGCAAGTCTGGAGGCATGGAGGATTTTATGCGAGTGCCATGAAAAGGCAGGAGGCTGCATGTGTTCAGTGTTGTGGAAGGAGCGATTCACGGAAGAAGAAAGTCGAACGACTCTGGGGGCGGAATCGAACAAAGGCGGAAAGAGCGCGGCCGGCCACTGACGACAGGACTGAAAGCGTTGGGGGCAGGCGGAAGGCACGATGGCCTGGCCGTGGGCACCAGCCAATCCGCTTCGCCCAAAACGGACGACCGTTTAGCCCAGATGGTCTCGGCCTTGCGCCTTCTCTTTGGGCCGATTCTTTCACCTTCCACAGGCAGTCAGGCACGGGATATGTCACGGGATACTGTACTGGCTGTGTCACGTGGACTCGGATGAGGATGCTCGCGCTCATGGCGCATGGAGAAGAAGTCTGGAACAAACCTAATTACCTTACCGACAACTTGGGTAAGGTATGAACGAATACGGACTATTACGACGTACTCCGTACAGAGCACGGAGCTATTAAAAGGGCAAGTGAGATTCCCAATCCTGACGTCGTTCCTCGTGGGCGGCGTTGTTCTTTCGTCCTGTCCTGCCAGCCGGAGTTTATGTCGAGGCCTGCCCACGCGCGGGCGAGGAAAGAGCAGACGACAGCCGCTGTTAGGAGCGGACACGGAGAAATACTGTAATTTAGGGAAGTCGCAGCTGGTCGCGTGGCCTGGCCAATGGGCGCGCACGAATGGACCTGCACCTGCTGTTTCGAGGCGAGAGTCGCCCCCCCGCTGCTAACTGCCTGCTAAGGAGTGACCTGGGCGACCGCTGCTTGTCCCCGCGCCTGCCGAGAACTGCACTAGCGAGGCAATGTCAATGACGCCCCGTTCAGTAGGCCAAGTGCCCGGCGCCCCCTGACGGCAGCTGCGCAACAATGTTTACACATGCCTCCTTCCTCAACAGGGCATCTGCGCAACAAGCCACAGATGTCTCATCGCACGTCCCGCCGTGCACGATAAAAACTCGTGTTTGCGCCGCATCTTGCCATTGACTTTGACGACGCTTTTTTTGCGACGGCACCTTTTTGCACGACGTCCTTTTAACGTCCTGTATTGTATCTTTATTTTCACTCGATTTATCTGACGTCCCGTGGCGCGTCCTCGCTGGTGTTTTTGTTTCTTCTTGGGTTCTTTTTGGATCGGACGACTCTGCTTGAGGTCGAAGAAAAGGAGCAGCTTTCCTTCAGCCTCCCCACGTCCTACGCCTGTACAACGACTGCTGCAGCTACCCGTCACGCACTCACCGCTTGCCGACTGCACTCCTTCGCCCTACCGCCCACCATGGCTCTCATCGAGGGCTGGATGCCCCCAACCCGAGAGCACTACGATCACATCCTGAAGATCTGGACGTTCTACCCAATTGTGTGTCCCCTTCCCTTCTCTTTCCTTTTCCTCACGCTCGTTCGCTTTGCTGACCGCTTAGTTCGCCTCGCTGCAATGGGTCATCGGCTGGTACGGCATGGGCAAGACGTCCGTCAACAGCCGCTTCAACATCCCTGGGCGCATCGCCTGGATGACCATGGAGTGTCCCGGGTTCCTGACGCTGCTGTACATTATGAGCACGCTCACCCAACAACAGGGCATCGCCGACCTGCCGTGGCAGAACAAGGTGCTCGCGGGCCTCTTTGTGATCCACTACAGCTACCGCGCCGTCATGTACCCGCTCATGGCGCCGTCCATGTCGCCCATCCACCTGTTTGTGTGGGCCGCCGGTCTCACGTTCCAGCTCTTCAACGCCACCAGCATCGGCGCCTGGCTCGCCGCGTACGGGCCCACGACGGCCGCCGAGTGGCACGCGCAGCTGTCGCCGTGGTCCACCCTCCAATTCGTGGTGGGCATTGCCGTGTTCTACCTGGGACTGGCGGCCAACTACTACCATGACGACGAGCTGCGCGAGATCCGGCGGCGCGAGGAGCAGCGGCGCGCGCGCAAGGCGCTGGAGGACGGCACCCCCCTCGAAGCCGTGGACAAGCACTACCAGATCCCCGAGGCCGGGCTCTTCAAGTACATGTTGTACCCGCACTACTTTGTGGAGTGGGTCGAGTGGACGGGGTTCTACATGGCGACGGGCTGGCGCTGCGTGCCGGCGCGCATGTTTGTGGTCAACGAGGTGTTTGCCATGCTGCCGCGGGCCGTCAAGGGCAAGCAGTGGTATGTGCAGCGCTTCGGTGCTGACCAGGTGGGCCGGCGCTGGGCCGTGATCCCGGGTGTGATCTAGGTGTATGGGGATGGGGCGCGGCGGGGGAGGGATGAGAAACGAACGACGAGGCACAACGGGAGATGTCCTTCGCGGCAAGGTGCTTCACAGCTCCACAGCACGCACCCGATGGAGAAAAGACAAGAAGCGGTGATGGTACAGCGCTTTCTCGAGCTCCGTGTAATGCGTAATTGTTGGTGTCATATGTACAGAAGGACGTCCGGGGTTTTATAGATGGGCCAGAAAACGAAACCAAAAAAGAACAAAACTCCAAGACATAAATACAAACATGCTTCATTCTTTATAGCCCACTTTGCCACTCCATTTCTACGCCAGCTTGCCGGGCACGAACGGATGACCCGCGCTCAGGCCGCCGTCGACGGCCCACGCCTGGCCGTTGACGTAGCTCGCGTCGTCACTGCCCAGGAACAGCACGGCGCGCGCAATCTCGTCGGCGTGGCCGGCGCGCCGCAGCGGGTTTAGCTGGCCAATCTTGCCCTGTGTGCCGCGCGTGCGCGCCGCCTCGAACACGGTCGACGTCATGCCCGTCTCGATCAGACCCGGGCACACCGCGTTGACGCGCACGCCTGTGCCGACCAGCTGGAACGCCAGCGTCTGGGCCAGCGAGATGACGGCCGCCTTGGAGGCCGAGTAGGGCGTCGAGCCGGCGTTGGAGCGCAGACCCGCCACGGACGCCGTCATGATGATGCTGCCGCCGGCCACGGGCTTGGCGGTGGAGGTCTTTTGCATGGCGGGCGCCGCGTACTTGGCGGCCAGAAAGGGTCCCAGGGCGTTGACGCGCATGGTCTGCATGAAGCCCTCCGTGTCGACGTTGCTATACACGGTCTGCGGGCCGAGGATGCCGGCATTGGCGAAAAAGACGTCGAGGCGGGCGTAGCGCTGCAGGGCATCGGAAATGACGTCGCGAACCGAGGTCTCGTCGGCGGCGTCAAACTTGCGGACGTGGATGTCGACGGCAGGGAACCGGCGGCCGAGGTCCTGCTTGTGCGCGGCGAGGTGCTCGTCGGCAAAGTCGCAGAGGTAGACGGCGCGGGCGCCGTTCTGGGCGAACTGGTGCGCGGCGGCGCGGCCGATGCCGAGGAGGGAGTTTGCGCCTGGGGGGCGCGGGGGAGTTAGCAAAACTGTCACAAGAAGACACAGGCAGCCAGATATCCAGTTGCCTTGACATCCAGCCGTGTACATGCGCCAATCGATGCTTACCGGTGATGATCACGACTTTGCCGTTGGCACGCGGCTCGGTCGAGTCGGGCGCGACCTGGTGGATGGGCGGGTAGTCCTTGGGAGCCATTGTGAAAGGTTGGAGTTGGCGGGGAGGGTTGAAGAAAGAAAAGAAAAGAAGAAGACAATGCAAGTCACGCTGCTATGTGATAAAGAAGGCGTCGCAACTCGCAACTCGGTGAGACGTCCCCAGCGTTTTGTTCCTTTTCGAAGCGCAGCTCCCCAGCTCTTGCCCATTGCGGAGAGCCGAGGCTTGCTCCATCGCCCCTTCCCTCGCCCAGGCTTGCGTCGGTCGGTCTTTCCCCTCCCTCGGGCCCTTCCTGGGGGCTTCCCCACACTGATGGCACACTGACTGACTCGGCGCTGCTGCCGCTGGCGCTGTGACGCTAACTTGAAAGGAAAGTAGCCGACATTCTCAGCCTGTGACAAACTAGAGAACAAAGTCCAAAAAACGAATCAGATATCTAGCGATAACGAAACGGCCTTTTCAAGGCACCAGAAACATTGCAAATGGTGCTTGTTAGCTGTGGATTTAGTGCCAGGCCAAGCGAAAATCCAGTCTCATTGGCTGACGTTCTCACTGCTCACTTTCTGACGCCATCTTTAACGTCTCTAACGACGAGAAGATCGCGAGAATAAACTCACATCTTCTTGCTTCAACTCACATCCACACACTGGTCATGAAAGACGCTTTATAGAATGGCTGGGATGCAGACCGATCAGACCCAGAAAGAGGACAACATGGTGCTCGACGACGTTGACGAGATGGAGGCCGACATGGACGGGACACCAACACAAGAGACGCCAACAAGACAGCTTCACGGACGCACCCATGCTAAGGACGGCCGTCCCAAGAAACCCAAGCCCGAGAGCCGGCTTGCGGCTGTGGTGCGCTGCTGGCTGACCAGCGTGCTGCCGACACTACCGGGACTGCCGCTGTCGGCGGGCTCGGCGCTGCTCGAGTGGTCGGTTGAGACGCTGGTGGCGCAGGCACCCAAGCGGTGGGTGATCTACGAGCCCATGGTGCTGCTGCCGACGGGCAGCTTCAGTTTTACGGCCAGTGTGCCGGCATCAACGCCGCCTGTGGCCTCCCCCACATCACCGGCACCGCCGCTGTGGCAAACTGTGCTGGCAGCCGTGTCGCGCGAGCAGCAGGACCAGCTGTGGCGGGACATTTTGCTGGCGCTCTCGCCGTCACCACGGGGTACGAGCAAGGGCGACACCAACAACGCGCAGCTAACGCACCTGGCCGTCAACGAGGGGATCCCACTCCACACCGACGGCACGGACGATGCCGAGAACATTCTGAGGTCTCCAACGGGCCTGCGGCCGCTCTACGGTGACTATGGTCCTGCGACGACGGAAAGTGGCGGCCCGCCCATGACGGCCGACTTCCACCGCGCCTTTTGGGTCAGCACCAAGCAGAACGGCCTCTACCAGACGTGGGCGCCGCGGTGGTCCATGTTCAGCCGGGGCAACATCAAAGAGAAGGCGCGACTGCTGGACTGGCAGCACGGCGATGCCAACGACCGCTGGGCCGTCGACCTCTACGCGGGCATCGGCTACTTTGTCTTTTCATACGCGCAGCGGAGCCTGCGTGTGATCGGCTGGGAGCTCAACCCGTGGAGCGCCGAGGCCTTGCGGCGGGGCGCAGCGCGCAACGGATGGTCGGTGCGGGTGGTGCAGCGGGCAGCTGACCTGGCACGGCCAACGGCGGACGTAGTGTTTTCAAAAGTTGGGATGGACGACGATACAGAAGACAACGAAGACACGGAGGACACGGACAACGACGGGAACGATGGTGACGACGACGACGAGCCTCCTGAGATTGTCATCTTTGTCGAGGACAACCAGCATGCGGCGCGTCGCTTGACTGAGCTGCGGGCGGCAGCGGCCGAGGCTACCTCGCCTTTACCGGGCCAGACACTCGGCGAGGTCGTTCACGTCAACTGCGGCCTGCTGCCCACGAGTCGCGACACATGGCGGACGGCATTCGACGCCGTGGTGGGCAGTCCTTCACAGCTAGGCATCAGCAGCAGCGGCAGGAGGGCCGGCTGGCTGCATCTCCATGAGAATGTAGGTGTAGAGGAGTTGGCCAGCCGGCAGGCGGAGATCCAAGCCCTGGTGACCACGTGGGCCGATGAGGTGGCGGGTGCATGCGCAGCCGTAGTCGAGCACGCCGAACAAGTCAAGACGTTTGCACCAGGTGTTTGGCACTGTGTGTTTGACGTGCGGATCACATTATGACCAGACCACAGTCTCAATAGCGTCTAGAGACTCTACCTTTCCTACCACCTTCTAGAAGGTTTCTCCTTGACCGCTGTTTTGACGTACTAAACAGCATCAACGGGAACAACCACACCAAACCACGAACAGAGACAGCAATCAGAAGCAAGCAGCCGGTGGTGTGGTATGGCCGGAGACACGAGTTTGAGAGTTTGAGGAGGGGCGGCGATGGGTGGAGATCTTTTTTTTGTTCTCTTTTCGTTTTATTCTTTTCTCCGGAAAATAAAACGTGGGTAGAAAGATTCGTTCCAATACGGGAGAAGGAAAACAGGAGAACAAGAGAACATGAAAACAAGCGAACAGGGGAATGCAAAAAGGGCAAGGCTGGTTCCCGGCAACGTGGACTGCGGCTGGATTGTCTGTTTGCTATTCTCTTCCACGTTTCTCTCCGACCAATCGCCTTCAACAACCGTCTATACAACCCGTGTGTGCTCTGCACCGTCAGTGTGCGTGAAACACGTCCGGGGACCTTGGCTAGACCTGCTCGGGTGTCAACCAATGGTTGTGACGAAAGATGTCTAGATCCAGAGACAGGGGCGTTCACTCCTCACGATCACTCGCAATCACTCACGACCATGTGCGGCCCTCCACGGTGTATTGTACCATCGGTGAAAGACAAAAAAAGGCCGCGATAGAAGAAAAAGATGAGAAACAAAAGAAAAGAAAAAGAACGAAAAGAAAAGAAAGAGAAGAGATTCAGGCGAAAGTGGAAGGATTCTGGTGCGACCAACACTCGACTCCGTTCATCTTCCTCCTGTTCCCTTTTCCCCTCACCTCACCTTTTCCCAATACACCGCAACTTGACGTGCGTCTTCTCCTGGACACCTGCATGTAATATTGGGAAGAGCAGACCCGGTCCCCGGGCGGGAGAGGTACTTGTACAGAAATAGAAAATATTAGAAGGAAGAGAAAAGACCGACCAAAAGGGCCCGACCAGCGGCGGCCGAACGCAACAAAGGCTCCCTGCATATATACACATCTACAAATCTTGGGTACTACTCCGTCCTCTGTATTGTCATTCCTTGCTAAGAGGCCAGTCCCGTCCCAATACCTTGACTCTGTGTTGCCGGTTCCCCTCCAGGTATCCGAACCGAGCAGAGACAAGCCCGAATGACATGCACAACCCAAACTGCAGCATCTGCCACCATCGGAGAGACAAGATGACTGTCGTTTGGTTCCTCTCTATTCCGGCAGCGAGATCGCAGGCCCATGTTCGTTCGTCAGGGCCGGCCAGGATGTCTTGCAGTCTGTCGGGATGAGCCTGCTATGAAAGGGAAAAGGAAAGGAGAAAGGAAAAAAGGGTCTCTTCGTTGCTCTGTGGCAGTTCGCCTAGCAGGCACAATCCATTGGAGGAAACGCAACCAGTCCCAAATTACGCAATAAATGTCCACTACTCTTTTTTCCTTTTACTTTATTTCCCATGGTCGTCCAACAGTACGCTGAAAATAGTTTGCCTTGCACAGCATACTCTACACAGAAGGGGGGGACACTGTACGACCGCGAAGATGAACGCAGGCCAAGTACGAAGATGAGAGTAAGGGGACAAATGGGGGAAAGAAAGCGAGAAAAAGAGAAGAACGACAGGCAGACAATGGAACGGCTCGTGCCTTACAGCGATCGTCTGCAAGGCATGAGGCGTTTGCCCCTTCCCCCTTTTCGACCGTGCCTGACCGACATTTGTGGTAGAGAAGAGGACAGAACAAGTAAGAAATAACAAAGAGAGTTGGCAAAAAAAAAAAAATCATGAATTTTCTTCTCATATCTGCGTCATTAGTCTGCCTCGCTAGTTATATTCTCATTTAGATGCGCCAACAGCGACGCCCGAGGTTAGTCAAAAGAAAGAAATACAGTCGGCAGCGTGCATTCATCGAGTGGCTGTACAAGTACATATATTCTCGTGTCTGATTGTGTCCTCGTGTGTCCTCGTTTGCCCCCACCCAGTCTTCGTGATTTTTTACGATGTATTTTCCCGTTCTCCTCATGCCCTCGTCAGACGGAAATGCACAGAGCCGCGTTACACATGTCTGGTCCCTTCTTTTCGTCAACTTTACATTTACACCGCGTTCGTGCCCTCCTCCTTTCATTTTGTTTACCTTCTGATTTTACGTTTACATCTCCGTGGTTTTTGTACCCTTCTGTAGTCGTAAAACAAACGAAACGACAATGACATCGGCAAGCTCTTAGTCTAGCTCCTTATACTTCTTGTATTCTCTTCCAGGAGTATCTTTTAATTCCATATACGTCCCATACTTGTGAGCAACTTCTCTGTATATTGTACGGCTTTGCCATCAACGTCCCTTGTATATATTCTTCATGTCTTTTTAAAACACCGGATACCCTGTCTTCTTTAGCAATTGCAAGGTCTTCTCGCTCCACCTTGTCTGTCTCACGCTGTGGTCTGGCCTGCGGTCTCGGACGTCAGTGTCTATCAGTCTGTCTGTCTGTCTTTCCCTTTTCTTCCCTGCCAGACCGCCGGCTGGGACGAGACAGGCCGACCACAGCACCACTGACGGCATAACCCGTTACACAGGGCGAAAGTCTCCTTTCCTTTCCATGTTTTCTTCCGTCGATGCCCATGCTTGCCCTCGCTTAATTAGGGCGTAGCCTCCTCGCTCCACACTGCCTCTTTCGGACAGACATCATCTCTTGTCTTGGGTGTTTCTGATGTCTCGATGTCATTTAGAGGAGTGTTATTTCCCTGCCAACTTGACCTTCCAGGCTGATGCTTGTTCCCTGTTTCTCGTAGTTATATTGCCCCATCGTCTGTTTTGCTGCCTGTCTTTGGCTGTCTTCTTTGTTGGGTTCCCATGTTGGTTGCTCGTTCTGTCGTTTTTTTTTTCTTATTTTTCTTTTTCTATTTTTCGTTCCGTTGCCTCCATCAGATCGATCTCCCATCTTCCCGTCAGCCCATCAACTCGTCCCTGTATCTTTATCTGCCTGTCCTGTACCCATTTTCGGGCCAGCCCATACTTCCCGTCGTGTTCCATCCCTGTCCTATCTTTCGTGTCTTTCGTGTTTTCCTCGTTTCTCGTCTTGCTCAGTGGCGATGTTATGCTTACCGTCCACCATCTGCCCGTTCTCTCCGTCTCTCACCTTTCTTCAGCCCTCTGTTCTTGTTACACGTGGTCCAAAACGCATCCGCCTCTTCGCTTGCTCTGGTTGTGTCTCGTCTGTCGTCTTTGACTTTCCTCGCTTTCTCTCGCCTTTTCCTTTCCACTCAATCTCCTTTCTCATTCTATTCGTGATCTGCTTTCTCTCTTCCCCCCCTTTCCCTGTCTCTCTTTCTCGATAGAACCTCGCCTCATCTCAATATATTGTAGATTGAGTCTCTCTCATCTCTCTCATCTTTCTCACCTCTCTCGCCTCCCCCCGTCCCTCCCCTTGTCTTCTTCCTTCTTTCTCTTCCCCTGTCCCCCTCTCTTTCCCCTTTCATCATCAAACCCCCTACCATTTCCCTAACGGCCGAGAAATCAACAATGGGTCCACCCGAGACACCAGCGCAGTGTCTTTGTCCCTTGAGTCCAGGAGGAGACGGCAGTAGCAGCAAAGAAAGCAGCAAAAAAATCAAAGAGCGCAAAGTCCATGATGCCCATGCTATCGGCGTCGATGACAGCAAGTCCCTGACCGGCCATCGTCCTTCTTCCAACAAGGACACGCCCACCGACAACATCAGACGACCGTTGTCCCCAATCTCGCTATTCTCTTGGTCCTTCCCGCCGCTCCTCCGCCGGTCTGCGTCGGCGACAACCTTTTACGACGGTGACGACGCGCAGCAGTGCATCGATGCGTGCCGCCAAGGGTTCTTCGATTCGCTGTCCTCACCACCGCCTTCCTCGCCACCTCTCGACGACATCTGCTCACTACTCTCGATCAACAACGCGGCCCAACAGGAGCTCTGGCAGCTCTACTGGTGCGACTCGGCCTTTTGCGGAGTCTGGATCGACGCCGGTGGCGGTACCGGCCAAGACCGTAAGTGAGACGGTTGAGGATGTTAAAAGATGGGAAAGTATAGCGTGCTAACATGTCTAGCCAACGTCGATTTAATTATCAATGAGTGTCAAAAGTGGGTTCCTCTTCGTATGTTTTTTGTATCAGGACATCGCTAATGGACAGCATCGGCTATTCCTCCATATACGATCCCGGCCCGCCACCTTCGAGCTACTATTGTAGTAGCCTGCTCGCAGCCGGCCCGTCGGCCAATCCGTGTCGCAATCTCGCTGCCGTCGCAACGGAGACCGAAATGGAAACGGCAGCATCAACCATGACCACCACAGCACAGAAGAACACCTTTGCGGCTGGCACAACACTGGTCACGCAGCATCTCACCCAGCGCTTGACGACGGCTGCCGCACCAGTCACGACTACATCCCTCACCTTGGGAAGCATTGCCACGGCAGCGGCCGCCACAGGATCACACGCCGCCAACAGCAGCAACGACAGCGACAACAACTCTGCGACACCCTCCAACCTTCCCAGCGGCCCATCTTCCGGTGTCAAGGGCGCCATTGTCGTGTGTGTCGTGGCGGTTCTGCTGGTCGCCGGAATCGTCATTTACTTTCTGCGTAGGCGACGCAACAACATGCTCGGTCAACAGTCGTACCAACACCGCGGAGGGGGAAGTGGGGGCGGAGGCGGCCCGTCCCGGCGGCCTTCACACGCTAACAACGGAAGCGGTGCCACGAACGGGAGCATCGGCCTCACCGCGCGTCTGCGCCAGCAGAGCCAGATGCTGTTCTATCCAGGCCATAGTCGAGGCGCTCACCGAGACGAGGTGCCCACGCCGCTCATCTCGGCGGCCAACTCTTGCAACTCAGTACGGGGCATGTCGGCGGTGGCCAGTATGGCAACAACACCGGCATCGCCTAAACGGGCAGGTGCCGGCTTCTTCGCGTCACTCCGAATGTCACGAAAGTCTTCCTCCGAGCCACGTCCACCACCTCGAACCACTAAGCGCGCTCCCCGCAGCCTCTTGCCGTCATTTTTGTCCAGGCGTACACGTGGCCGCAGCATCTCGCCCCCGCTAACGTCGTTATCACCACCGCCCAGCCCGACGCAGCTGAGTGCCCGTGGAAGGCCGGATGCCGATGTTGATACCGTCGGAGACGGCTGCGCCGGCCACAATCGCAACCGCGCGTCGGCGGCCAACAGTGGCAGCAGCTATTATGGCTACTATGGCTACAATGGCAACTTTGTACCCTACTATTTTCCCAGCTCGCCCATTTGCGCGCCCACGACCAACAAGCTGGAGCCGCGGCGCGAGCGGACGCCGGCGATTCGGCCGTCCAAACAACAGGAACAGCAGAAGCAAGAGCAGCAAAAGCAGCAACAGAAAAAACACGGCTTCTACAATTTTCAGAGGGAGAGCGGCGAGACATCGCAGGCGACCGACCGATCAGCCGTCCCACCTCTGCCTCCCTTACCACACTCCATCTTCTCAACCAACGTCGCCGTTGTGAGTGCTGATAACACCCGCGGCTTACGCTCCAGCTACGGCAGCTACTCGACAGTGACCAACGCGTCGTCGACCATCATCCCGGCCACCAACCTCTACGGCAACGCGCTGACGACCAACACTGTCGAGCCCATGATGCCGCTCGCGAGCATCTCGGGGGCGGGTGCGTCTCCTTCCACAATGCATGTCAATACTCGTGGCCCCGTCAGTCCTGCCCGCCCCAAACGTCCACACGAGGGACCGCTCGAGATTCCAGATCTTGTCATGCCGGACCCGCCTACTCCACCTCTGTTCAACCCACATAACCCTGGAGGACGCAGCTTCAGCATGCCCGCAGCGGCATTTTCTGTGTCGTCTGCGGGGAGAAGGACAGCACCGCGTGCAACCAAGGCCGGTCACATCCTGCCCCACGGACCACCGCCGACACGGGATCTCCCGCCGCCGCCACCCGCAAAACAAGACGACATCGACAGCATCGAGTCGTTGGAGCTGCCACCGCTGCTCATGCGGGACGATGATGAGGAGGGTGACGAACTAAATTCATGGAGCGCTTTACAACGGAGTACAAGCCATTCGCGACACAACCACCACACGGGCAATAGCAGCAAACCCCCCACGACGACGGCTTCCTTCTCGTCAACAGTCAGCACCGCCAGCATGCTGAGCAACAGCACGGCCGAGACGGCCACGACGGCCACGACCACGACGAGCATGCCGTCGACGCTGTCCATGTCCATGCCTGCATCGGCATCACCGCCCTCACGGCATCTCTTCTCCTATGCATCACCGTCGACGGCCTTGTCAAGCTTGACGATCCGGCCAGCAGCCTCGCAGAGGAAAGGGAATACATTATCAACCGATGATGACAGCACTGCGGCCGACAGTCTATTTCCATCTCGGGATATTCTCGACAGCGATGTTATTTAGTTGTTTTCGTTCTTCTTATTGATTTCCCTATTTTGTCCTTTAATGCCCGACTACATTCTCGCTTTCCTTCTTTGTCTAATGTTTGACATGGCGTCGGCGTCAAGTCTACTTTTTTGGTTCCATGAACGCTCACTGCCACTATCTCCATTTTCGTTTCTTTTGTCTATTGTCTTTTCTATTCGGTTCGGTTTGATTCAATCGTCACTTTCCCTTTGTTTACCGCTATTGGGCTATATAAGATACCTATACGGCTAGGATGGGAATACTGGATAGGCTGGAAATGGAGGAGGTCCTACTGTTATTTGTTCTCTTATTATTATTTCCTCTATGTTGTGTCTCCTTTTGTATTCGCGTTAAGTATTACAGTTAAATAATATCACAGAGCGAATACAGACAAAAAAAATGTCTTCCACAGCAGTTTACTGTGCCCGATTATCTGAAGCAGCTGCCAGCGGCCCACAATCTCAGCCGTCTTTCTGGGTTGTTAATCAAGAACATTATGCCATACAAACTGCTTTCTCGGGACTATTTGCTCGGTGTTGCTCTCCCGTAATCGCTTCCCAGCACAACCCCGCGGCGGCCCTATTTACAACATTATGCCTTGCCTCGTCTTCCCTCTATCTCCCCTTTGTTGTGATATCTCATCCCTCGTTAAGAACGGGTCGTCAACCCTTTGCCTCGTGTATCATCTCCTCGAAAGAGTGAAAACAGTTCATTGCAACGAATAAAATCGCAGAACGCAGATGTCCAAAAGTACTTCCAGGATAAGAACAGCCAAGGCAAGGGGTTCCGACACGGCAGACACACAGAAAGTAAGGGCGCTTCGCGAGACACATGGGCGACAAATGAGAAAGTCGATGGGCCTCGCCCTTGGGCCGTCGCTTACAGGAAATACAGCTCTATTAGACAAAAACAATAACAGCGGCAAGAGGAAAGAGGGAAATCAAAAAGGAAAGAGATTCAGTGTATAAAGAGAAGCGGGCCTGCCCTGCTCTGAGTCTCATGCTCCAGGTGCATGATCACAACGAGCGAACGAAACTACCGATATCACCGAGAGAAAAGACTACTAGCCGACACCCAGTAAAACTGCCGACGATACCGACGACACACACAATAAGAACAGGACATGCAGACCAAACTCTGCAGAGGATGCGGACATGACCAATACAGACAACCCTCCTCGGTTCCTCCATACAACTGTATCCGACCTCGCTTTCCTTCGACATCGTCCGCAATCGCCAGTAAGACAAAAGACGGAATGAGGGCCTGTCTTTCTCGTCTTTCAGAACTTCCTCTCTCGATATCCAACGACATTCATCACATTAATCTGATTGTTTTTTAACTTTATACTACACAATTATCCCTCGCAACTCTCAGCATGGAACTACGTAAGCGGTACAGAACCTATGCCGTTGTCGCCCTTGCCTGTTGGGCAGCATTGGATGAACATTGTCCTCTCAGAAAACGACACATATTCATTTGACAAGTTAGTCCACAGTCACGAGATGCAACAAGAGTCACAGCGGAAATTTTGATGATAACCCAAACTTGTCTCTCATTTACGAAATAGGTAAGGCAGCAATGAAATTCAAGAGCAGATATCGATTAAAACACGACAAAAATATTCAAAATAATAATGTTACACATCGAATAACGACCTCGATGAAAAAGACAAAAGACCGCCCACAACCGTTGTTGCCGCCCTTTTATCGCCTCTTTCTCTCTTTTCAACCACATTACCCAATGCCACCCCGACCGACCAAATGATGATTGTTTTCCCTTCTTTCCCTTTGATGGTTTTTCCTCTTTCCCAGTTTCCGAGTTTCCCCCGGCCCAGGTTTGATCCCGTTACCAACCATGTTCCATCCCCTCGAGCAAAACATATGAAATTGAACAAAACAAAGGTGAAAAGGTGAAAAAAGCTGGCCGTCAAATTTCCAAAACGTCATAACAAAGTTATACTCCAGAGAGCTCGTGGCGTCACATAAAACAAAGAACAGAAAATACATGGAGGAGGAATGTCGAGAAACGGTTTGACACGCCAATGAACCCTCTTCCCAGTCGACACACACACACAAAAGACAACACTCGACGCCAGGTTTCCTTCTTCTCCACCAAAATCAAAATTATGCAACAGGGATCTCAGGAGGGGCAATGCAAATAAATACACACAACAAGCGGAAAACAAAAGAAAACAAATAATACACGGACGGGAAAAACAAAAACGCTGTGGCCATTCGTCATGGAGGCCCGCCTGTCATTATTGCGATGCAATAGGAGTGAACCCGAAAATAAGACATCGAAGAACGCCGACGGAACAAGAAACCAAAAAGAGAAGAAAAAAACGTGGGCAAAAACACCGACTATCCGATCAGAGCGCAGCGAGAAAGGGGAAGAAGCGAAGAAAAGCAGATGCAAGCGAACAGAAACAATAATGTTACACGAGGTGAGTACCTCTGGGGTATTTGTGATGGGGTGCAAAAACAAAACAAAACATGAAAAGATGAGAAAGGAGGAAAAGAAAAAGAAAGTATTATGCGGAAATGAGGAGGAGGTGGTGGTGGTGGTGATGCTGCTAACCGACAACAGATTTACATCTGCTCGATGCGCGCGCTCGGCATCTGGATGCCCGACGTTTCGAACTCGATCTTGGCCTCGCCCCAAGGGTCGTACACGGTCGAGCCGTACGGCGGAAGCTGCGCCATCTGCGGCACGGAGACCTCGACGGGCGACTGGTACGGCACACTGCCGTACCAATGCTCCTCACCCGCGTGCTGCAGCGGCTGCGACGTGGGCGCGGCATGGTGCTGCGGCTGCGGGACAGGCGCCTGCTGGTTGGGCGGTGCGGTGGCATAGTGCACCATGGACGCGTGATGCTCAATGGGCGAGGCGGCGTGCAGCGCATAGGTGGCCGCCTGGGTGGCCTGGTGCGTGTAAAAGCCATCCTGCGTCGAGGGGCTGCGGCCCGAGGCCGAGAAACTGCTGGGGCTGCTCTGGATGGACGCGGCCAAACCCGGCGTGGCTGAGTAGGGGATGTCAACGGCGATGCGCTCGACCGATTGGCGTGGGATTTGGTGGTGGTACGAGGCGGCCGCGGACATGGGCGAGTTGGTGTTCATCGTGGCCACACCCGGGTTGTTCTGGTCCGTCACGTAGTACGGGTGCTGCGGCAGGCTGGCGGCGCGGTGCAGAATGGGCATGCCCGGGTGGTGCGGCGGCATGGACGTGACGACAACGGCACCGGCGGCGGCAGCAGCGGCAGCAGCCGCGGTGGGATCGTGGACCGGGTGGCCATACTCATGCTGGCCATTGGACATGCTGTGGCGGTGGTGCTGCTGCTGATGGGCGGCGGCCGCGGCGTAGTGCTGCGGCATGCCGTAGTTGACGTTTTGGCCAAAGTCGGCAAAGGACTGGGCGCGGTGCAGGCCGTGGGCGTGGTGCGGCAGACTGTTGACGGCCATGCCCTGTGGTGCAGCCGGCCAGTGCATGGCGTTGCTCTTGGGGGTGGATGGCGACTCGTCGCTGCCGGACTCGGACGTGCAGTCGTCCAGCTCCGACGAGTGGATGCCGCGTTGGTGCGACCGGCGCTGATGCTTGACCATGGTGGTCTTGCGGCAGAAGCTCTTCAAGCAGCCATCATGGGCACACTTGTACGGCCGCTTGCCAGTGTGGATTCGCCGATGGCGAGCCAGACTCGAGGACTAAGGTAAGTGGTCAGCCGCGATACAAGTCGGAAAGATCAAATCCCAACAGACAAGTTGGATGCATTGACGACCTACATCTGAAAAACGCTTGTTGCAGCCAGAGTGCTGGCACATATGAGGCTTCTCGCCAGTGTGCGTACGGATGTGCACAGTCAGGGCGCTACGCTGGATGAAGCTCTTGCCACAGCCAGGCGTGTTGCACTGGTACGGCCGCTCATTCGTATGTATGCGGTAGTGACGTTGCAAATCTGACTTGCGGTTGAAGCTCTGAAGGTGTGTTAGTCGTTTTCCAACGATTGCTCTGGTCATGCAGTCATGGCTCACTAACCTTGTTGCAAGATTGCCAGTCGCACCGGAACGGGCGAGGCGCGGGTTCGTGATCAACGAGCTCCATGAGTTCCATGTCGTTGGGTGAAAGGGGTGAGTGAGTCGCTGCTGGCTGGGTGAGAAAATGATCAGAATTCGATGGTCACGGACAAAAGTGTCTGTGGCACGTTGGCAGAGGGCGTTTGATGGGCCTTTATATAAACACGAGTGTGCGTATATATGATGGGCGAGATTGCGTGACGGGGTGCGGGAGTGAAGAAACGGCGATTCGTGGGGCGTTCGACAACTGATGGTGGCGAGCAGAAACCGGGAAAAGAGACGTCCAGAGAGACGAGGAGGAACACCTAACGACGGAGCCAAGAAGGGAAGGGGGATGGTGCAGGATAGACGAAACGCTGTTGCTCAAGATGGCCTGGGAGCGTGATCGACCACAATGCGACCAAGGAGAAACACCTATGGTGAACAGGTCCAACAGAGTCAATAGGTCAACGGCGGCCGTTCCGGGTAGTGGGCGTTCTGGGATCGATGGGCGCGTTCCGGAAATCAGTTTCGAGAGTCAGGCAAGCGAAGTGGAAGACCGATGGGCGAGTGAGAAAGAAGAAGAGAATAAGAAGATCAGCAGAAGACGCAAAGAATGCGTAATAACGGACAGGGTGGTGTTTTGAAGGCCAGCTCGGAAGCAGTTGTAAAAGAAGAAGAATGAGAAGAAGAACGAAGTGGAGGGGAAGGACAATGCAAGACGAGACAACGACACAAAGATATATGCGTTGAACGGTGTATCAAAACGTCTCTGGCGAGCAGCGACAACAGCAAGTCCGGAAGAAATGAAGTTGTGAAGAAGAAACAACAACAAAGTGAACAAAAAAAAAAACCAAGATGGTGGGACCGAAGGACGAGGGCGAGCTGATGTTCTTATGTTGAGTGCAAGAGGCAGTCAGACAATCTCCATGAGGTGGGGAGGGACGAGTTCGAGATCGATGAAGATGGGGGAGGAGGGAAGATGGTCTTTTTATGAATCCATCGAGACGAAGAAGGAGAGAGAGGAAGAAGTACAAGCAGAGTAGTGACTGAAGAGGGAAAGGTGAAAGACAAGAACAGACGAGCTCCAGAGGTGTGTGAATAAGAAAGAATGACCTAAAAAAAAGACGGGAGCTGGACTAGGAGGAGCAAAAATAGTGGAGGGACAGGGAACGAGGTTCAGGGCCAGGCCAAGAAAAGAGGAAGAGAAGAAGAAAAAAAAAAAGAAAAAAAAGGTACCATGGGGGGGGGAGGGGTGACGAAAAAACGACGAGATAAAAGGGAAAAGGCACTTACCCGAAAGGTAGCCAGGGGGCGGGATGTCGTGGTGGAGGTGTTGCGCACAGATACACTGCCCTTTTCGGCCTGTTCTTGTTATTCTCTTCTTTATTTTATTTTTATTTCTTTTTTTTATTCCCCTGCCGCTATTGCAGCTAGGGTAGCAGATCGAAAGCCGTTAGGCGGTTGCATCAGGCTGGCTCGGCCAGGGACACTTCGCCAGCAGCCGTTGCAAGTTTGAAGGGGTAAGCGTATCTAGTGGGGTCTTCGGAGAGGGACGAGGAGGGGGTGGGCGGTGGTGAGTGGTGCAGACAGTGGTGGACGAGGTTCGTAGCTGGAGAGATGTGCCCGTCTTGGGCTTGGTCTGTCGCGTTTCGAGGCCACTGCTTTCTCGGCCTTTTCTTGTTGAATCTTTTTTTTATCTTCTTTTTCTGTTTCTTTTTCTGTTTCTTTTCTATTCTCAAGACGCTTCGTCCACCGGCTGAAGAAATCAAAGGTGCGCTCTCGGTGCTCTCTCTCTAACTTGACTCCCTTTGTCTCTGCTTTCTTTTTAGGAGCCAGATCCTAGCATGAACGTGGCAAAGTCCAGTACGAGCTCCTCGCATTTTCTGCTTCCTCTTGTTGATGTTCTGGACTGGTCGAATAAAAGTGGTGTTGTTCGGTTCTGACTCCGTTTGTAAGACCATTTTTTACTCAAGCTGTCTATTAGAACTTGTTCAATTGAATGGGCAAACATACACTCGCGGCTGAATGTCGTTGGACGATCTGCTGTGGAGGGTGGAGGATAACCCAACGCGAGATCAGATGCAGGAACGAGAAACAAAAAATGGAGGAACAAGAACGTTTGTCAGAAAGAAGAGAAAAAAAAAGAACAAAGGACACGAAAAAATGAGATAAACAGAAAAATGCAAATGCGCCGCTCGGAGGCCACTGTGGGGAGGAGGAGGGGCCAAAAACGACGACGTGAGGGGTGCGCAGAAAAGCAAATGAGACAGGGGAGAGGGCGTGGTGTGTATCTGCACACTGCATACGTCTGTGTACTGTGTGTGCGTACGAGGTATGGATGCTCCAGGCTAAGGCCAATGTCGTGAGGAAGACGACGCAGGTCGAAATTGTCTCCTGCGAGGTAAGACAAGAGAGCAGAAGACAGATATGACCGCGCATGGAGGCAAACAGGAACGACAGACGAGAGCGTGGGGATCGAGGTAAAATCCCAAAAAGATATGCCGAGGAGTTGCAAATACAAAGACGACGCGGCGCGGTGGCAGTTGGAGATGTTTCCCTGCCAGTTAAGCGTTGCGAATGCTAGCCAGGGAAACGGTGTAAGTGGGGAGAAGTGAGTGGTATCTTTGTGCTGGAGTTGCGCTCAAGTCCTCTTTGGGCGCATCCGTCCTCGGTATGAACCCTCTGCACAAGGCTATATTATATCACATATCGATATAGGACCCAGCAGGGCAAGGGAGCAAGGGAAACGACGCCGTAAAAGACAAAAAGGGAAATATGGAGCCAAAAGGATTAGAAGTGCGTTGGGCCATTAAGATGCAGAGAAAATACAAAAGTCGAAAGTAAACATGCCTTACTCAACATCTCTTAGTTAAGACAGGTTTTTGCGGTCTCGACAGGATCTCTTTGAATTCTAGACCATATCGGAGAGGATGGCGCAGACACACTGCGCAGCGGGTAGGAAGGAAAAGGAGACGATAACGGAAAACAGGAAGAGCAAGAGGGGTCGTAAAGGAACAGACACGGCAAGGATGCAAAGGAAGAGGGTTGAGGAGAGAGCAGAAAACATAGAGTCAGGGGAAGTGGCCATCGTAGTCAATGTACCAGATGTAGCAGAGTTGCAGCAGACTGACCTAGTTTGGGTGCCTTTCTTGTCCTCTGTCTTTGGTTTTGTTGGATTCTGTTGGATTCATCAGATATGCGTCCGTGTTCCTTTTTCGTAAATCTTTGTCTCTCTTTTGCCTCATTCCGGCCAGAGGAAGACTGAAAGAGCGAAGTTCTTTTCTGGTTGAGGTGGAGAACGATGGCGAAAGAGGAGGCGCAACAGAACGTGGAGGAATGGCAGACGCAGCCAGAAGAGACCAGGTTGAAGGGTTCAAGGAGGCAAAAAAGTGCTCGAGCGTCGACCATCCTGCTACAAACAGACGACTCCGTGGTGCAGAAGTAGGAGCGGACGGTCGTCTTGCGTGTAAACGACAGGAAGATGTACCCAAAATGGTCACGTCTGTGCCATACGAGGATTCCGTACCCAGTACGAGAGCAAGTGCGCACACAATGGCGTTGTTGTAGTTGTCGTTTTCGTATCTTTTCTGTCTGTTCCTGTATCGTTTTCTCTGCCAAGACCATCTGTTTTTGGTTGCGCTGTGGAGAAGACAGTCCGCTCTGTGAGCGCGCCTCTGCACTGTATCTCTAAGCGGCGCACAAGCATCACACCTGCATACAAAAATGAGCGGAGAGAGGAGAGGGTGGGAGCGATATAGGCAAGTCTGAGAAGACGAGAACAGGAGCCTTCCTAAAACAGAAGTCCAATGCAGGAGACACGGAAAGGATGAGAAGTCAGAGACGGCTGGAGGAAAAGGAGGCGTATGCAGCTCAAGTGGAATGGAGTCGCTCTGCCGTGTTGCAGGAGGGAAGCAGATGCAGAGGAAATTGTTCAACAAGTACTGATGGTTTGCAGTTGAAAACCCCGGCGAGAAAGAGAACATCGACAAAAGCAAGCCGAGACTCGAGTCTGGCGGTCTGAAGCAGCCCGAGGAAGATTGATGAGAAACAGTTCGTGAAATCAAAAGCAACAACAAGGGGACTTTACAATGTCCCGTGTCGACCAAACTTGGGAAGAACGCACAGAGCAGAATGGCGAAAGCGTTCAGCCCAACAAACTCCCGGCAAATTCGTCAAAAGCGGGGAAGGAGAATTATCTGAAGCGAGACTGGGACAGAGGAGAAAAAGAGATGCAAGTACGTCGTAGACAGAGACACAGTTGAAGCGGGCATCGCGGCTGGAGAGAGGCATACGAAGCACCAAGCCAAGAGCTTTGGGGGAGGGCTGGTCAGTTAATTACCAAAGATGCGTCGAATCTGGTTCACGACGAATAGGAAAAGAGAGGCACCTGGAGGCCGAGGAGTGAGCGAGGAGAAAAACAACTGAGAGGCAACAGAGCCAAAGCCAAAGCCAGGCCAGAACCAGAGGCAGCCACAGGCGAGAGAAAAGACAGCCCACCGTCGTTGTGTGGGTGGAGAGAAGACAAAAGGACAAAACATCGCGTGGCAAGGTCATCCCTGTCACCTATCTTCACCTGTTTTTTTTTTCTTCTCTGTGCCTCTCTTTTCCTTCTCGTAGCCTCTGTTGTTTTGGTGGTACTCCGTAGTTGGTCTCGTCTGGCCAGCCCCGCCCAGAACTGATCGTGTTGGGGTGTCGATTTATTTCCCTTATTTTTTCTTTTTCCTTGATTGTTTTCTCTCTTGTTATGCCGTGTTGTTTCTCAAAACGGTAAGACAGGGTAGGCGGAAAGGGAGAGTCGGGTAAGGTGCAAGGGTAGCCGGCCAAAAAGAGAACAGCGTACTCCGTACCGCAATGGGGTATGGCCGTCGTTGAAGAGAGAGAAGAGGACCTTCAGGACACACCCTCTTCCCTGCGTCTGGTAAGATACTTGTATCTTAGTACACTCCCCGCACGCCCATGCTCACAGCACACCCCTCTGGGGCATCTCGCTCTCCACAGGCACTGCTCTTTTGTGTTCCGAACCTCCTGGCTCTCTTTTCTGCCTGCCCGGAACCCTGGACCATTTAGTCGGCAAAAGGTTCCTCGTCGTGATGGACAGGTGGTGGAGGCCGAGAGTTCCAGTGATGGGTCCTACAGCAGCGGGGGCTTTCTTATTCGTATTTTTTTTTTTTGGCGTCTAGTCGTTTTCGTTTGTCGCTTTCTGCCCTGCACCCCCTATGTCCTAGCCAAGCACGTTGTCTAGGGCGGGCTAGAAAGAAAAAGAAAAGAAAAGAGAACAGAAAAAAAAGAACTGGCCGGAGACTGGGGCGATTTGAGATCTCGTCCTCCATGGCCCCCCTGGTCGACACATCGACCCTGTCGACACCCTCTCTGTATCTCTCACTGGCCGTAGGTTTTTCTCAGAGGGCTCTTTTCCGCAGTTGGTTGGCCTTTCTCTTGACTCTTCCTTTTCGTGTCTTTTTCTTTCCGATGCTGCTCGCGGTCTGTGGTGAAGGTCAGACGCTCGTCTGTTCCCCTCACTTGTTGTGGGCAACGCGTGCGTGCGAGCTTAACGCCGCCGGGGAATTCTTTGCCTGTTATGCACGCTTTTTTACCAGAGCCAGGCCGTCGTCTTTCTTTGTCATTCTTCACGGCGCGCGCACAGCGCCTATGAAGTAGATAGCTGCCCGACGGTGCAGCGCCACGGCAATTTAGCAGCGCCTTTTGATTCGGCGAAAACGCGTCTCTTTTACACCCAGCTGGAAGATGGCCCAGTTAGCGTTTGGCTTGTCCCGATCTCGCGCGCGCGTTCCTGTCAAGGGGTGGGCCGGACGGCCTAGGCGGGCGAGCGCGGCGTTCCTTGGATGTTGGTTTTGTTTGGTCGTAGTCATTTTGGTGTTCTTTTGGCGGTCCTTGGTGTTTCTTCGTGCGTTTTGGTGCTGTCTGGTAAGGTACTTTTCAGAGATGGACTACATCAGACTATCGACAAAGAAAAGGGGGAATGCGAGACCAAGGCCGGCATTGCTGGGCATCTTCCTTCCTAGGATGGCTCGATGGTCGATGGTTCTTTCTACATTCGTAATACTGCAAAGAAAAGCAAGAAGGAGATGGTCCTGCCGTCATTGCAGATTTGCAGAAACGCAATTGGCGAATAAAACGCGGTATGGGCAAGAGCGGCTGGCAGGTGAGGCGGACGTTGGGGAAGTAGCGTCCCACGCAATAGCACATGAAGCGTGGAAGGCTTCAAGTATACACGGCAGCAAAGAGCACGGCGCGCACCAAAAACCAGGGATTGGGAAGATTTGCAGCGCCGCTCTTTCTCCTTTCTGAGCCTTGTCTGCACTGTCTCAGCTGCTGAGCGACGTCCTTCGAGCTTCTGTAGGTGAGATAGAGTTGCCCCTGGTTCATACTCGTCCTCTTTGGAGGCAACGGTGTAAAAGGGGGTCGTGCCTTCCTTCTGATCACCACTTGCTGTGCATCTCCGTATGAAGTAGCACGGGGGAATGCGTTGCACAAAGGAAGGTACGACCAAGCACGATGTAGCTTGTATCTTTGTATCTTACCTCAGATGCACCAATGCACCAGAGGAGGTAGATTTGTTTTCTTTATTTCCGCGATATCCTCTCCCGGCATCCTTCCGGTCTCTGTCTCGACTCTCAGCACCCTGCATACTGTACGGAGAGAGCATCTTGCAAGATGCAAAAGGAAAGATCCCGCGCGAAAGCACACATTGAGCCTGCACAGACCTGTTTTCAGGTAAAGAGGAAGATGGGGTTTACGGAGACAACAGGGAGGAAACAGAAGAGGATCAGCCCGTCTGCAGAATCGATATCGCTGCTGCTGCAGGACCAAGACACGGCACAGACGGTTGACAAGGAGAACAGAACAGGAAACAATACGGGGACAAGAGGAGCCAGGAGAGGAGAGGGGACGGGCAAGTATGTTTTGTCGGCACGGGAAGAGGGGAAAGAGGACACACAGACAGAGAGACAGGAGCACAGGACAGACGGGGAGCAGTGGCAGGGAAACGACGAAAAAGAGGGAGAAAAAGACGAAAAGGGACGAGACATAACATATTCCCAGCACGATGTACCTATATCAGCCGGCGCGGTGGTGTCGCGCATGCCGGGCGCGATATACCTACGGGACGACGGGGAAGCATACATGTACCGTATCTGCCGGGGCGGGTGTCCAGGGCACGGCAGGGCGGCAGGTGGAGTTTTTTGGTCGGTTGGGAGAGAGGGCATCGTCCATCGCCCAAATTGGCAGAGAGAACGCCAGGAATGGAAGAAAGCCGTCTTACATACGAATACGGGGGCAGTTGAGAACAGTGCCGTTGTGCTCTCTGCCGTTGCAGCGTGCAGTGTGCAGCGTGCAGTGTGCAGCGTGCAGCCGCAACGACAAGATATTATTACTCCGTAAACACGCTGAAAATACAGCAAAATACAAGTGCACCGAGAATACCACTAGACAAACAAGTATCTGACAATGTGCAAGCGAAGGCTACATCACAGCTTACCAACAGGGCCCAAAAGAGGCGATGAGAGGCAGGGGCCAGGTGTTCCTGTTCCGGTGCCCGAGTCAGGGGGGGTGCGTTGCAACGGGGGCGCACAAGTGTGATCGCAAAAAGGGAAAGGGGTCAGAAACAGAGAGGGTCAGAGAGGGGTAGAGGGGGTGCAAAGGGCATGTGGCATTGTTGGGTTTTGGGCGGGTGAGAAGCTCAGGGCACACAATGGCTCGTGGAGCCCAGGAAAGCTGGGGCAGAACAAACGACGACACCACCTCTAAAGGTGGCAGAGAGGGGAAGTGCAAGAAAGACGCAAAAACCGGTAGAATAAGAGATGAAAAGCACAAGATATTGTGTTAGGTGTGGTGGATTTAGAGTTGTGTTGTGTGCGCCGTTTCTTTGATTGGGAGGGTGTCGTGTCATGTATTCTGTTGTGTTTGTTTTTACACTGCCATGTCCTTTATGTCCACCCTCTTTCTCTCGCACTACGGTACACAATGGTTTACACATGCCAGGGGAAATATCAACGGGTGCGCCCAGATGTGTTGTGTATCTAGCCAGCCACGCGGAGCAAAATTGGGTCAGTACACAGATGGCGGCAAACGCCTGCTGCACAGGCTGCAGAAAAGACGGCAGCCGAGAGGCAGTCTGTTCTAAAGAATCAATGCATGGCGGAGGACCTGCATATTATCTGTAGAATGGCAAAGAAAAGGTTTAAAAAATAGTAGCTGGGCTATCGAGGGATGTAAGTAAATACAAAAAACTGTAGAACTAATCTAGGAATCAAGATACGATTCTTGTAGAAAAAAAATCAAGTGCTACACTATGAACGGGAGGAGGGATGAAATATTAGAAATGTACAAGAAAATTGAACTTAAATCTATAAAATATAGTAAAATGTAAATAAATTATAGACATCACTGAAAACGTTGAAAAACACGACGAGAATAAAGAAAGCCAGGAATACCGGCCCATCTAGGCTGAACGACGGCCGAGTGGGAGTGCGCCCAAGTGAGAAAGAAATAGACAATAAAGCCATCGCGAAAAGTGTGAAAAGTACGACGTGCCACCTACGCCAACATATGCAATATTGATAGACAGCCGCCACCAAAATACAATCTATCAGGGGGAAAAACTAGGAAAAGAAGCGGCAAGCGAGCGGAAAGAAGTATGAAGTTTTCTTTATTTTTCTAGTATTGTTTTGTCCTCCTGTCTTCTGTTCCCGGTTGTTCCATTTTTTTTTGGTCGACATCTGCCTTTATTCTCGGCTGGGGTTTGTTTTCTTTCGGTTTCTGTTTCTGCAGAGTTTTCTTTTTGCCGCCTCTGCCTTTTCCTTTCCGATCCCGTGTTTTGTCGGTTTGTTCTTGATGTTGTCGTTTTCTTCTTGTCGTTCTCTTCCCTTCTCGTTACGTCGACACCCCCGTTCTTCTTTTTATTAATGGACACCCGTAGCGTTCCCGGATCGTTGTCAAAACGAAACAGGGCAACAACAAGACCAAAACAAAGTCTGGATTAGTCCCGAGAAGAAGGCAAGACCCCTTCTCGCATTCGTCTTTCTCTTTTTGGTCATAACGGCCCCGGTGTATGTTGTTGGCAGCAGAAACATGAGAAGACACACAAATACACCCAAAAAAGGCAACCAGCCTAACAGGCTGACAGGCAGGAGGAGGTATCGCCCGCTTTCCAATGCTAGCACTGCTACGGAGGCCCTTCTGACATCTGCGACGGTAGTCTTTTTCGGGGAAGCTTTCCTGTCAGCCCGCGGTGTCGCAGGCCCTTGTAACCGCGCAGGCTGCCCTGGCATTAAGGCTAGCCAACCGACTAAAGGCCCACGTAAAAGGCGCTACGACATGCTGCGAGCCGTTTACGGAGGCAAGCAATGGCAAGCAGAGCAAGCAGAGCCCTGGAATAAGACACCAACACGAACAAAAAAGAATCGTATTACGGGGGCTCGGGTACTTGGGTGGGAAGTGGGAAGGGTTCGTAATCCTCCTCCGGCTGTCGATACGCTCCGTACGACAACTGCGACTTCCTGGAGAGAGAGAGTGAGTGAGGTAATGTGATCGGCAACGCAGGAGAGGGCAAGGGGACGCGACCCTTTCCGTGTTTCTTCATTCTTCAGCAAAGCTAGCGAGGCTCATTGATAGAAGCTTGAAAGATACTTCCATGGGCCTGTCTGGGCCAGTGGTCTGCCGACAAAGGCTCTTTTGTGTCTTTCTGTTGTGCGGTTCGTTCTTGTCAGATAGTTGTTTTGTAAGTTATCTTGAACTTTTGTGTTATTCCCGCTTAAGTATTTTATTTCATATTCCCTCGTTCAAGGAAGATTTCTTCCTAGGATGCTCGCCCTCGCTCTTCGAGTGCTGTCCTCTATGAGTTTGTTGACAAAAAAGTGTGGTTTGAGCTGTGCCAGCAATGCAACTGTGGGGGAAGAAGGGCGAAAATAAACAGCCATTTCCCAAGTGACTTTCCTGTCACGAACCAACAGACAAAACTCACCAAAAAAAGAATATGGGAATCCTTTTCCAACAGCCAACCAGAGACTACGTAAAAAATTTAATGCCCGTCTTCTTTGGTGGTAGAGGCTGTTATTACTAGCAGCTCTCAGTCTATTCAGTCTCATCCCCCCACACTGCACCCGGTGCTTGGGTGTGTTCTCTCGTATCGTCTCACCCTCCCAGAGGGTGAAGGAAAGCAAATTCCGCTCCTGTTGAGTGCCATTTGTTTCACAGTCGGGCTCAGCTGCAACCGTCAGTGGCCGACGACGGAACAGCTAAACCCTAATTGGGTGAGGTTGAGGCGCTGTAATACTCCGTAGGATGCGAGGATTGACCGCTGCCGTGGAAGATAGGGTTGCAGAACGTTTGCTCCGTAAGCCACGGCGAGTACGCGGCGCAAACAAAATTACAGTGATTGCGTGCATTCTCCTTCACACTGCAATGGCACCTCAAAAAGAGGTAAGGTCTGTTGTTCACATTGGGATAAAAACGTACGACACGAGAAAAAAACAGAGACAGACACGGGACAGCGTGGGAGTTAGAATAGCAGAGGCCGGTGATTGTATCGATAACCCGTTCGTCACACTTTTTTTCTTCTTTCTTTTTGCTAAGAGGTTCTTCTTTAGGGTATGCAGTTGAAACGAAAAGGAAAATCAACTAAAAACACAAAACTGGCAGCCTTAGCCCCTGGTCATTGCGGGAAACAACTTGGTTGTGCTTTTTCTATGAATAGCTTTTTCTTTGTGTTTTGTGAAACTTTTCGTGCTGTTTTGGAAACATCAATCACCCGGGGAAAAGGGCGATCAGTCTCCCAAAATAAATTGAAAAAAAAGAAAAAAAGAGGAGCATCACATCACGTCGCGGCAGAGGGGGCGCGCTTTTGACAGAAATGAAGTAAAGGAAATGGGAACAAACGGGAAACTGGGTGATCTGCCTTTTGATCCGTAAACGAAAGAAAAGGTAGGTAGCGAAGGCAATTAACAAGAACCCACGATCCCCCAAAACGAAACACAATTGCGACCGGTTCAATTGAAAATCAAAAAGACGACAACCCGCGGTAAAAGATAAGGGGAGAAAACAACAAGAAACAAAAGAGGGGCTCCGTCTTAACAGAAATGTCAATTCATATTCATTTTGAAGCTCATAAATAGATTGGCAAAACGATGGGGAAGAATTCCAGGTTTGACAACGATGTTTCCGGTTGTAATCTTAAGATAACTTGAGTACTGCTCTAATTTTGCAGGCTATTTTCCACTGTTTCTTAATCCACTGTTTCTTAACTTGGCAAGACTTGTACGGAGTATTACTCTGCAGTAATTACTATTTGTATCACCCACCATTTCCGACTGGGCCGGGAAGAGAAGTAAAACCCCCTTTATTTTTGCGAGTGTTGCTCTCTTGCGACTCTCCTTTTCAAAGATTGCAACTCCGTGTTGCTTTCTTCAAGGAGGTGTTTAGCACAAGAGCGAAACGCGTGAAAATACAACAATTTGTAAGAGATAGAAAGATAAATGAAAACGTAACGACAAGAGAACACTTTCGGGCCCCGTCTCCTTTGCTACAGCCCGTTGGCTGCTCGCTGCCGAACCCGAGCTTCCCCCTTTTCGTCCCTTATTTTTTGCTTATTTTTTCTTCTCTTCCCTTCTCTTCCCCTGGGTTATTCAATGGTGCGAATAATACTCCGAAGTGTACGTTCGTACTCCGTAACATAAATCCAGACTCAAAAAGAAAAGAGATGCACATGTGCCTGCGACGGCCCCCGCAGAGAAAGGGGCAGATTGGACACCTCCGTAGGACGGCGTCGCAGTGCTTGTCCTCCACAGTACGACTGTACGACGCACGCCATCACACTGCAACTCTCTTGCACCTATTTGTGTGTCTAGAGTTGCATATTGCATATGGCAAGCTTCTGCTATATCCGTTCCTGCACGATACGGAATGCACCCTTTCTTCCATTCCCCTCTAAGATTCCAATCTTGTTTGCCCTTCGGAGATGCTGTTCTGTTTGTGTCCCTGTGGAGCTCGTAAGGAGCCGAGGAGGAGATAAAGATGCATTGAAAGAGGGCGATTGCCAGTGTTTACTTGACTGCGAGTAAGACAGTGAAGACCTTCGTACATCGTAAACAGACAACCATTGCGCGTAAAGTGCAAATATTTGAGGAACTTTGTCGATTTATATGGAGATATAATGGAATAAAGTAAGAAAAATTGATGATGGAAATAACAAGTTGCCTCACACTTTACTTTGTGATGAACGCTGATACGGGGTGCGGAAGTTCTGCCATCACCCTCGTCACTGTATGGCGATATGTCGTAATGGGATCACACTGATGCTAGCATTCCTGTGACAGAGACACAATTGCCCCCTTTTCACTATTCACTCAGTCACATCCAGCAATTCTAAACTCCACTCCGGATACGGAGAGGGATGGATCTGGAAACATTCGAAGAAAAAGGAAATAGGTGACAAGAGAAAGGACGCCAATATGTCTTCTGGCGTTAGTGCAACGCTCTTCAGCGGTTCGATGCTGCTCCCTATTTCTCCTCCACACCGCCTACAACCAAACCCCTTCCGTTCTCGTTTCCTGCCTTCCCCTCCCCTCACGCACCTTAGCGCTTCTTTTTAGGCTTTCGATGATACGGAGTAGAGGAGGTGCAACAAGAGAGACAGACAAAAAAGGAGGGTGGGGCGGTTGGACTCCCACATGGAGGCGTGAGTGGTTGAGGAGTGGCTGGGTGTTTGGGCAGGCACCCGGGACGTGGAGGTTGCTCGTCGTGTGCATGTTGCTGGCTCCCAGACTTTAGACATGCACATCTTCGCTTCTTCTGTGCATCTTCTCGTCGTTCCAACGTGTTGTCCATCGTTGACAAGGTCTTCACCGGCCCCGTTGCTTGTGCGTTTTTCTCTCACACCTTCCATTTCTACCCCCTTCCATCCAAATAATCTAGTGTGGCGGGATAACCGAAGCTGAGAAAAAAGTAAAGTCAAAAAGAACAGAGTCGAAAAAAAGGAGTTGTGTTGGTAAAAAAAGACGTAGGCGATGCCCAGAGAGGCAAAGAGGGACCACTTTCGTCTTTTTTATTTACGGGCTTCGATGGTGCTTCTAGCTTGTCCGCTTCCCTTCTAGCCCGGTTTCTAGCTTGTCTTCCAGCTTGGCCGCGGCCTTGTTGAGAAAACGTCTCCTCTTTTTCGTCGTCTTGCTCCTGCACCGAGGCCCCCTTCCCAATCTCGTCAGGCTGGCATCATCGACTTGCAATCGGCGCACACCGTCCTTCCCATTTAGCTTGTTTTGCTCACTCCTCACTCGCCTTTGCTTTTCTCCATCGCGGTCAAACACACGGCGTCGTGTGTCAAGCTAAATGCCCACTCTTGGCCTCGCTTTTGTTTCGTACCTTGCCTTTTTGTCTATTCTAAGCGTCGTGCATGTTCGATTGGTTTTCCATTTTGTCTTCCAATTTTCGTTTTCCATTTTTTGCTTTTCTGCTTCCTTCCCCTAAAATGGTGCCACACGTTAATGCACGTGTGCACTGGCCAGCTCGAGAAAGAGGGAGAAATGCATGACTGCACGATCAAAAGAGAATAGATGAGCAAAGCAAGGAGGCAAACCACCATGGCAAACAGAGTGTCCTTCTCCGTTGCTTTCCCAGTCGATGCCGTAACATATGCCCCCCCACCCTATGAACGTATGCTCGCAATCAATGCCATTTGCGGTTTGATATTTTCGAGCATTGTCTTTACCAACCACCGAAGATCTCTGTAAATGAATGAATGAACAGCAATGTTCGCTGGTCCCAACCACGAGGTACGAAATACCGGCGCCGCTGATCTTGACAGGTTCGGTGCGACATGCGCCTCCGACACGCATCAAAGACGGACAATGTCTGCCGACATGATTTGCAGACTGACAAACGCTCGCGTAAGAATACAAGCCATCTGCGTGGCTGTTGGTATGGACACTTGCCAACGTGGATCATGCTGTTTTTGTTTTTGTTTATATTTTTCATTTTTAATGTCTTTTCTGACATGCCCCTCGTCTATTGCTACCGGGGATTTGTTGCTATTTTCTGGGGAAGTGAATATAAGTGTTCATCATTTAAGCCATTATCATGATCAACAATAATTTTGTTGCTAGAAACGGCTTTCATAACGGCCATCTTAAGCAACGGCTGCTGGTTGTGTTTCCCTCTGCCATAAGTGTCATTTGGTATGCTAGTTCGATCAGGATAATTCGCCGAGATGACACTTCTCGTTGAAAGAGGGGTATGCAAACTATTCACAAAGAACAATACGAAAACCAAAGTATCCAAAAGTACGGACAAGAAATCATTAAAATATGCTAGCCACATCTCTGGTAAAAATGTCCGTACTTCGTAGAAAGAGGGGGCGTGGTCTGTCCTTGGGTGATGCGCGGTGTGTCTAATTTCCCCAGACTTTTGTCTGTCCAAAAACAGTATGGCCAGCCCCTGAAGAAACGCCTTGCTGCCCGTTGAGAGGCTGAGAAGACCGAGTGAGAATGGAACAGCTGGCGGAGCTACACCGAAGAAATGGGGTTGCCTAACATCACGTTTTTGCTTTTTCTTGTCAACTCGTATTGGCAGTATCTTCACCCGCCTCGAAGTTTCTTCACCGTGGGCTCTTACTTTTTCGTCCTTCTCCGACAGCCCTGTTTTTCTTGGCCTACAGAGAATTCTTCTGCTTTTCATTTTCGGGCACACCTCAGTCGTTTGATCCCTGAAGTCCTTCCTTTTCCTTTTTCCTTTTTCCTTTTTCCTTTCTTCTTTGCTTCTTTGCTTCTTTTCTGGCAGCTGCGGCACCCCCTGCATTTGCGGCTTGCTTCACCACCTAAATAGACATTCCGCATGCTAAGTACTTACAATTCTAGCTGCAGTTCGACACACCACCCTCTTTCTCCGAACAACCACAGCTGTACGGAGTAGGAGGGTGTGGAGCTGGCCCTCTTTGTCAAGAGAGAGAATCCCGCAGGGCCCCCGCCAGTCCCAATTTGCCCTTATTTCCCAGTGCCAGCCTGGTTCTGGCAGGTTTTGCCATGGCCGCCGCGGGTGTGTCTCAAGAAGAGTCGGCGGAAGAAGCAAGGAAGGAATGATTGCAACAAAATCATGAAACGATGACGTCCTTTCTTTTTCTCGGAACAACAACCGAGAAAAAGAAAATACAAGACGAGACAACAAGACAACGAGATCAAGATATCTTCCCCGTGCTAAACACGACAAGAAGCCAGAACACACAAACGACAACGCTAGAAAACAGGAAACAAAGCTGCATTTGGATCGCTCGCGCTCGCCTTCGCTGAAGCCAAAACACAAACCGTCGGGCATTCCGGCGATGACCATTATCTACACCTTCTTGTAGGAACGATACGTCGTACAGTTTCACAACCGTTGCCGGCGGCACTCGCTCCGGCATCGTGGGGCATTCCCTTGTCTTGTTACCCTCTGCCCTCTGCCCTCAGTGAGATTTGCTTAAGACGCAATCTTTCACTTCCAATACTTACTTCGCTCCAGCGTCCAACTTGGCCAGGTCTGGCCAAATCGGCCGCTGCTCCTCTCAGCTCGCCTATCGCCCGTTGGCCTAATTGTTTATCCTGTAATAACTTCGTACTCCTTACGACGCCCACGAACTCTGTGCTTTTTGTCTGTGGGAAGTAGTCCGCCAATGTCTCCTCTTTCTCTTTTCTTTTTTACGACTTCGTATCTGTCCTAATTTATGTTAAGCACACATGACCTTCTCTCTGTAGAATCCCTGGGAGACACCTAGGAGACAGGAGACATACAGGAGACACAGCCAGATCTGAAATTGGGTTCGCACAAACGAGAACGTAATAAAGGGATCGTACTTAGTTTAGTGTTGGGCGGCCCTTCTCTGGACAAGTCGCCAAGCCACACGATTTCCCCATCCGTGTGTCAGTCAAGAAGAAGCGGCAGAGAAAATATGGGGTATTGCCTTCGCGTACGAATTGGTATGTCATAAAATCAGAAGAATTGTCTTTGTCTTCCCTTTTCTTTTCGAACGCCGACGCAAGGCACGATGCCGCACAAAATGCGAGACACGGGGTAGAGAAGAGGGGGTAGAACGTAGGAGAGGGTGTACAGACAGACGCGGGTATTGGTTGTGGTGGACGAAAACGTGGTGAAGAAGGCGGAAATCATCCAGACGAAATTAACCAACATTCGGGAACGAAGAAAATTGAAATGGACGACAGAGGGAGACAAAAATCCAGAATGCAGAAACATTTACAGACGGGAGGTGCCTGACACGGCACAAGACAGAAAGCACACAGGACGGTAACGCAGAAGAATACGGGGTGCAGCGTGCAGCGTGCAGCGTGCAGCGTGCAGCGTGCAGGGCGGCCCAAGCTTTCAAAAGGCACGGCGGGAAAGCAAAGCAGTGTGCAAGAAATGTGCCTGTGGACCCTATTTGGAGACTTTAAAGGAAAGAAAAAAGAGACGCAGGAGTCGAAAAAAAATACTGATTCAGCACTAGAGACTGACACCTGCAGGCACGGCAGACGGCTGCAAAGACGGCACGAGAATGAAGACAAAAAAAAAACAAGAAAAGCAAATTACACACGGCAAGAGACGTGCTGTAATACACCGTCGTATGTATGGGGTAATAATACTCCGTACAGTGTGCTTCAAACAAGCGCAACCTGTTGCTGCAGACACCGGGCATCCAGTCCGACAGCGGCGTTGTTGACACTTCTCCGACCTCTAATTTCTTTTTGTCAGTTGTCTGTTTTCGTATCTCTTTTTTTCCACTCTGATCTTTTTTTTTTCGACTTGAGCAGAGACGACGACGGGACGGGTCGATCGGAGGGCTCCTCCCTTTTTGCCTGGCTAGGCCCGCCGTGCAGACAGGCAACAAAGAGGGTGGATCTGGTTCATGTCAGTGGAGCTGCTCTTTGAGAAACTGACAGGGGAGCAGGAACAAAAAATGAGAAAAGAGAGCGATGTGTCGATGGAGTTTGAGATGTTTTCGGTGCTGTCAAGGCTTGACCAGGCCTAGCCAGCCAGCCGTGTTTTCACCGCCTCTCGCGAGACGTGAAGCCAAAGAGAGAGTGACGGCAAAGAGCAGCTCGACTTGGGGCGTCCACTGACTCTCGTTTTTGGACTGGCCTGGCCGAGCCTGGGGGCAGGGGCACAAGGGCAGCCGAAAACATGCCTTGTCTTGCCCAGCCCAACGCTCACCATTGCCACCCCCCTGAACCCTGCAAGTTTCATTTTTTGCTGCATTTGCTGTCCTGTCTTTTTCTTTCGGTTGCCTTTCTCCACTTCAAGCCAACGGCCATGAGACCAGCCACGAACCAAGCTTTCAGCAGGTGGATAGGGACCCTTTGAACAGAAGGATCTCAAGGGCGTCTGGGGCCTGTAGGGTCCTCCGTTCGTTGCCGGCTCCAGTGCTTTCGGTTACATGAACCAGATGAAGACATGATGCCAAGCGAAAAACGGCAGAGCTCTTTCAGCATCCCCAGCCTCACGACATATCCCCCTTTCCTTTCTTTCTTCTTTCTTTTCATACAAGTACAATCACTCATTTGAATTCTTCTCTTCCCGCTCTCAATGTCACCTGCTGTATCGGCTCTGTCGTCCTTTGCCTTATTTTTATGGATCAAAAGGCGGGGTGCATGAAGATCTGCTTGCCTTTGCCTTTGCCTTTGCCTCTCTGTTGCTGCGTCACAGGGAGGGACGGCTCGCGATGCAAGAGGCAGAGGGATGCATGTCCTTGCCCTTCCATATTGAGACGATCAGAGCATCGTGGACACAGTATCTGCGAGAGAGAGTGTGTGTGTCTTGACTCCGGTTTCCGTATGTGTACTCCGTAAAGTGTTTGAGCGTCTGCAACCACGGCTGGCGACACACCCAACTTGTGGCCAGCTGCTCAAGTATGCCAAGACAACGCTGCCAACGTGCTCCGCTCGCTGAGAGAGACGTGGAGACTGCAGAGACTGCTGCTGCACCTGCTGGACTGGGTTTGTTTTGTGGGGGAAGTATGTAGAGACGGTACGTTAGCGCCCTGTCGTCGCTGAATTCCTTCAACGGCCGGTTCTCCAGGTCCGCACACCCTCGTGCTTTCACCGTGGCGGTCTGTCAGATAAAGTGTGTACAAGTATCTGTTTCTTTGCAAGAGAGTTGTCTTCACGTACAGGTGCTTTACTTCCATCACGGCCCCGCCCGCCTTTGTTGTCCAGATGCGTCTGTTGACAATGTCAGTTGTTTCGGTTGCCTGGGGCAAAAGCCAGCAGAACAACCAAAATTGATTGACTTGCAGACGGGCGATGCAGCCCCCGCCGATCACTCTCTACTCGACCAGGCCGCTCCAGAGGGAGACAGAGAGAGACGATGTGCTGAATACCCCCATCTCTTGTAGAGTTTGGATAAAGAGCACTGTCGTGGATAGAGTGCCACGGCGCTTGCATGTGGTGAGCAAAAAAAGGGAGGAAAGAAGGAAAGACAGGGAAGGCAGAGACGAAGACAGCTTCACCCCGCGGCCAGGCCAGGCGATGCCATGCAGCACGGCACAGAGGGAGCGTCCGTGCGCCGAGGACGGGCTGCGATGGCGACACTACAGGGTGAAGAGAAGAAAGAGGAAGAATATGACAAGAAAAGGCAGAAAGGACAGAAAGGACAGAATAGACAGAATCGACACAACAGGTCTAAAAGAAACACAGGGCGGGAAGTGCATAGCCAATAGACATGGTCCAGCGAAAGGTGTGCTATCGTTGAGCTGCAGAGTCGCTGACTGACAAGCGTTGCGGGACCGTATCACACATCGCAGCGGCCGTCGTGTTAGTCTGTACTTTTTGCATCTCTGGATCAGCACTGCGCCAGTCTCGTTGTTCGCCGTAGATTGCGCAGGTAGCCGTTCAGCCGTTGTAGTCGAGATTGCTGTTGTCATCGTCCGTCTTGTCTTTTCCGCGTTCATCTGTTGCCACTGCCGGCGCTCGGACAATGATCTTCCCCCCTCACCCGCAGGCACGCAGTAGTCGCACGTCAGGGTCGGAAATCTCAATTTCAGCAAACGGAAATAGGACAAGAACAGAATGGGAGAAGGGCTGCAAAGATGTCGAGATATTGGGACGCAGATGAACGAAACGGCAGCAGACTCGACTGCGGGGGAAGGCGCGGCCGCTGGACTGAGACACAACAGTACTTCGTATCTTACTTTTGGAGCACTTGCTGCTGCAGGGGTTCCCATCTGTGCTTGGCATCAGGAAAAGGGAAGGAGGTGGCGCCCGTCACGTCCTTCACGTCCGTCCCTTCTCCTGTCTTTTCTTGTGGTCTTTCCTTATTTTTTTCGACAGCGTCACCCCGTCGCCCTTTCCCAATTCTGGCATCGCCGACTCCTTCCTCTGTGTCTGACGCACCTGCTGCAGCCGGGCGCGCGTTTTGGTGCCAAAGTAAGCCTCGCGCGAGGTGCTTGCCAGAAGAAGGCGCGATCGGCAAGATGTTCCTGGTCAGGAAAGAACGAGCAAATGGGGAGGCAGGTGCGCTCGACCCTCCGTATCCATAGCTTCCATTGCACCTTCCAGAAGACCGTTGTCTGCCCACCCTTCCCCTCTTGCCGTGCGCGCCCATCATTTCCCTCTCCGCTGATTTCTGTGTCGATCTCGGCCATGTGCAAGCCGCCGTCCTCCTCCTTTATTTCGACCTCCTTTTTGGGCCTTCTTTGCTTGTCTCCTCTTTTCCCGCCACGAACTTGTTCGATGTTCTGCCCCTTGCCATTTCTCAGTCGTCTTCACACTGCAGTAGCGCTGCGCTTCTTCTGCACTGCTTGTTTACTTTCGTATTGATCGCACCCTTTTTGTCTAACCCATCGTCATCTCCTCCTATCCAAGTCCACCAACAACGCAGATCCGCATTGCTGTCCTGCCAGTTTTTGTCGCCACCGGCGGCTCTGATCGCATCGCCATGGCCATGGACCATTGTCACTTCGTGCTCCCTCTCCCCGCCTCCTCTCTTGCCACTGCCGAACCCCTCTGTTGCACTCGCGCCCGGCCTTGTGCACGCAATCACGGCTTATCGAAGGAGTCTGTTCCTTTGTTGAATGGAGTTTGGTTCTGACTCTGTCCTTCACCTCTTTTGCCTGTCCGCCACCCCTTCGATCATCTGTCCTCGGAATAAATCAAAGCATGCTTAAAAACTCAATGTGGCCATGCGACCATTGTCAAAGCACAAAGCACTTTCTGAGGACTACACAGCGTTGCAGTCTACCTCCGCTGAGAGTTGTCTAGACCTGCCCGTGAGCCCGTTGGCCTCTCTTTGTGTCTTGATTCCTTGGTTCTGTCTGGTTCTCGCTAGATCTTGGCAAAGCTCTGCAGCACTTGCTCGCTCACCAGCCACTCATGTGCGCCCGGCCACTCTAGCCCCTTCAAACCCTTTCTTTTGCTTGCTGCTTTCTCCGCCAGTTCGTGACTTTTCATACCCAAACTCTCATTTTTCTTGGTTGATGCGGGGGATCAAGGATAACAGGGGTCGCTGTTAGTCTCGCCCGCCTCGCTGTCCCGCCTTTTTTTTTTGGCTTTCTTCTGTCTGCTTTTCTACTTGCCGTCGTTTTGTCCTACAGTGTTCGTCTTCGGTTTGCGACTCTTGTGACGCTTTTTGCATGCCTTTGCGTTTCGCTCCAGCAGCCCTTTCATTTTAGCTTCACCCTCCTAACAGTTAGTGTACCAGGACGGCCTTTCCAGCGGGTTCGACAGCCAGACCGGCTCGTTGATGCGATCCCACACCTGGGCCCCTCTCTTTTCTAGACCTGGAAGGGGCTCGCTTCCTCCTTCGACGAATACAGGCGAACCCAGAAGAACATTGAGGGCTACACAAAATGCCGTCGGCTTCTTTTTGACGTCTGATGATCTGTTAGCCTGTCCACTATGCGTTTTCGAGCGTCCAACCAGATGCGAGGTCGTATCGTTACACCTGTCGCAATGCAAGGCCGTGCTGCAGAGCACTGACGTCGTCCCGCTCTTACAGCAACGGAGGCTGTTCTTGCAGACCATCGCCCATCGCTATCCCTATCTTGCTCATGTGCTGTGCGCAAGTCCGCTTAGCACAAAACGTAGTGCTAATGCACTGAACTGCATTTTCTACGAGAGCACGATGGATTTCGAAGTTCAGATGCAGGAGTTTACGAGTGCTCGCACTTGTTTTCACTTACACGAGGGCACTCGAAAACATGCCTTTGTCGTTGACTTTGTACTTTTTCTTTTTCTTTGTCTTCTTCTCATCGCGCCCGCTCGACTACAGCTTCGTGCAAAGACCCGGATCTTCCGAGCTTGACGGAAGCGGTCCGCCCTCGTGTTGGGCGGGGGAAGCCGAGCGATCTGTCCTAGCCTGGTCTGGTCTGCTTTGCCCCGGAAAACCCGAAATGGACCAACTGATGTGGGAAGTCCGTCCCAATGTGGCAGCCCCCTCTCATTGGAAATGCACTCGTTCCTCGCATTCATATGTCTCATATCCCACATTGACCACCCACCCACCGGGTGCAGCAGTCCACCACCAGACGGGTGCAGATGGCCAAGTGAAAAATGCTGCGGCCAGTTGCTGCGGCCATCGAGCGGTGCGCAAACGCAAACGGCATCTTGCCGTGCAATATGATTTTAGGAGCATCGTCTATGCTGTCTGCCGCCTGCCGCCTGCCGCCTGCCGCTTGCCGCCTGCCACCTATCGCCTTCCGTCTGCCGCATACCGTCACCCATATTCCGCCTGCAGCTGCACACGCAGCGGCCTTCGACGGACATGTCCAAGTTACAGACAATCTGCACCGCGTGCATGCCGTCCTCGCCTCTACTTGACTCCGCTGTCTCGTTACGTCCATGGGAATCTCTCCACCGCTCCCATTTCCACTGCTTCCACCGCTACCGTCCCTAGACGCCCAATAGCGACCTGCCACCACATGCATGCCGGCCGGAAACTTCCCTTGGCTAGGGTCCTCCCTCACCGTCGTGGAGACAACTGCCACCCAGTAGCCACCTAGAAGCACACTCGTGCTCGTTGAAGGAAGCGGCGAGACCCCGCGAACGGCCCCTTGCCTACAATGTTTGCAGCCGTTTGCCTCTTGTGTTGTGTTTCTCTTCTTTTGGATTTCATGTTGTTCCTTTCTTCGGGCAGTGCATTTCTGTGTTCATGCCGCTCGAAGCTCACCCATACGACTCTGTGGACACGCTGAAGGAGAAAGAACAGTTAGCGCACCTGTCCCCCCTGTCTTTTTTTCTGGTCACACTGCTCCATACAAGTACATTTCTGCACGCTGTGCCGTCCCCCCCACACCCGCTGTGGTTTTCTCAGCACACCGCCTTGAGTGTGTGAGTGGGTGTGTGCAAGAGGACGGTGTCTACGAATGGGAGCCCTCGGATCTGAAACGGCGTCGAAACTTTTGTCTTCCGGAGCGAGGCTGATGGAGTGCATGTTCCACCACGGCGTGCAGTAGTGCAGCCTTTGTGTGTTGTTTCTTGATCTCCGTATGGAGCGCGAGTGCTGCGCAGGTGCTTCCCATCCTGAATGTCGAGGAGGCTGTCCTACCCAACCAGGCTAGGCCTGCTGCACCTTGCTCGCTCTCACACCGGCTTTGCTTCCTACCGATACAAGATGTCTCCTTGTTGGGCCATAATGACAACAGCGATGGTGCACTTTGTCTGTCCGCTTGACTCGTTTTGGCATATCGCCAGGTTACGTGTTCTTCCTTTTTTTTTTTTTTTGGTCTTTCGACGTGAGCGATGCTCGTTCGGTTGCGCCTTGCATGCGTGTAAGTTTTGCCATTATGACGAACATCCTGGCCGCCGCACGGCGTTTTCTGCACGAACTGTCACGTCTGTGCTTGAATTCTCTTCCACTCCCTTACCTGTTTCTTCGACTTTCTCGATTGGGAAGCCCACTAACAGCAAAAAAGGGAGCTTCCCCCCCCCTTTTGCCTCTTCCTGCATCCTGCTTCCTTCTCCCAGCCGCCGTGACAATTGCAACACCAGGTACTCGGGGTATTTTCACATATTCATGACCCGTGTCTATGCACTGTCTGGCGGATCTGGCCATCGTGAATTCTATTTACGTGCATACATTGAAGACGGCGTGGCCAACACAATTGCAAAGAAAAGAAAAGAAAAGAATGCGACACGCTTTGTCTTTTTCGGAGCTTTTGTTTTATCGAACCTTACTTCCATTGTTGAGACGATTGCAAAAAAAAAAAAGTCTCCTCGTCTGGGGTTGGTGGTCAACACAGACCTCGAATTCAACGAACCAAACTCTGGTTGACTCTTTGACCTCTGGCCGTTCCACTTTCTCCTTCTCCTTTTGCCTCTCTCACTCTGGTTGTGCTTGAGCGTTCGCGCGGCCTGCGTGGGCTGGTCTCGCCGGTCGGCCATCCCCATTTGTTCCAATTGTCCCATCCCCTTGTGGCCACGCGACGTTTGTTGTAATTAGAGAAAGAGAAGCGATTGGAAATCAGGAGAAACGAACGCATGAACCCTTTGATATTGAACTCGCATTATCGGGGAGGTGTTCGTCTCGCTTTCGACAATTTCAGACCCTCTTGGATGGGACGGGACCCGGGATGCAGTGTCAATCTGGGGAAAGGCAGACATTTCTTTTGCTTTTAATTCTCCTGTGTTCGGCTGTTGTTTTTGCTTCCGCCCTTTCTTGAAAGGTTCGCTCGGCAAAGACGGAATCCACATACGGGACACGGGACGGCTTCTTTCGCAACAAACCCAAAATTACGACATCCGTTCCCTATTTCGTTTTCTATTTTATGCACGTCAATTGCACACGGAACCATTTGCCACCAGACCATCTCGACCACCTCGACCGCCTAGACCTAGTGGACAGACGAGCCAAAGGTATTACAATAAGCACGCCCTTGTCATTTTGAAAGGACTAAAACATAGGGGATGCAACACAGAAACCAACGGTATCAAAAAGAAATGAAAAAAATATTGATGTGCACTCAATGCACTCTATGCACATAATGCACCCTGAATCTGGCCCTATGATCGTCCGAACATTGCATTGCCGTTGCCTCGCATTATTTTTCAGCCTCGACGGAGCACTCGCAACACTTTCTCTTTTCGTTTAGAGGAGATTTCCTTCGAGAAGCAGGAAAGAAGAATCTTATCTATTCCCCGAGTGGCCTTCAGGACAGACGAGGAAGGGGGAAAATGGGAAAAGGGGGGCGGAGAGGGGAGGCAGTCATAACGGCCATCGGAGTGGAGGGGCTGAGGTTGCAAACTGCGCTCAGTCGTTTTGTCGTTCTCCTCTCTTGTTTTCTGCGCATCAATGCGAGAGTTGCCTGCGAACAGGGGAGTGGGGAGTGAGAATTGGGCAACAAAAAGAGGTATTTGCCCGGAAGAGGCGTCAAAACTCCGAGACAACTCGCGTTTGTCGCCGGGCACTGCAAGAGGCAAGGCGCAAAAAGCTCCGATGCAGGTGAGACCGGGGGAGGGGGGGGGATGACCAGACCTGACAGGTCTGGCGAGACTGATAAGCCTTGATCGGCCAGGCCCTGGTCGCGCTGGACAGTGCCTCTTTAGGGAAAGCTTGGTCTGTATCCTTGTTTCTCGGCTTGTTCGAACATCGTTGACGATGAAGAGAATAAACGGTAAGAAAACACGGAAAATGTGAATGAAAATTCTGCTCGTGCAGATCGCCTGCAGCAGCGGCACAGAGTGTCAGAATGTGTGATGTGAAATGAGATGAAGGATAAGTGAAGACAGAGAGAAAGCGGTGTCGCCACGCGAAGAGGCACTACTGCAGCAGAGTTTGTCGCGAAAGCAACGACGGCACACAAGGGCACTTGAACGGCTGTAGAGTGGCAGATAGTGCAAAGTGAGAGCGCGTACGGAGTAGTGATGTGACGAAAGGGTCGTGAGGGGAAGAGAAATCGGTAAAATCAAAAGAGGGGAAACGATCAAAGATGACCAGAAGAGGATGGATGGGAGATGAGAGACGGGGACGGGGGAGGGGAAGACCGGCCCCTCTTGCACGCTCATACAGTGGCATCGCGCGGGATGGACACCCCGAAGGATGCCAGGAAGCCACACTGCAACGGCCATCCTGTTGTTGACTGCGAGTGCAGCATGTTACTGTGCAGTCTGCATGTCCACCTGGTAGACTTCTATGCAGGTACACGGTGTTGCTGTTTGCTTATTTTTGCTTGGCTCACTCGTCTGCCCTTTTTGCCCTCGTTCTCTTTTTGCCCTGTCCTTTTACAAGCATGATGACGATCGTCGGCGTGTGCCTTGCCGAGCTCCGTGTACCCCGTAAGAAGATATTTGGCGCAGCCGTCGTGGTCGTTTCTTTTTCTGTCCTGCTGTATTTGCAATAATACCCAACAGACGCGACTGCCGGCGTTTGTTCGCCTCGTCCCGTTGCGGCGGGAGAGCTTTGTTACTTCTTTCGCGTTCTCTTTATTCTATATTCGTCTCTCGGGACGGCTCTTTCTTTGTTCATCTATCCCGTCTTTTGGGACCAGCAAAGAAAACAGGGAAAAAAACACATGGCAGAGGGCAATGGTTTGGTACAGTGTCCTACCACAAGACAAAAGACACGGCATCGGCTCAACTTGACGAAAAACATTCATCAGAGTTGAAGAGACTGAACGCAAAACGGCAATGATTTGCCCCATACTCCGTACTCCACATTGGCCATCCGTCGTCGAGGTCGAGCGCACAGCTCTTTGGTTCACATTCCCCCCTCCGCACTTGCGCACGACCCCAATGCGACGTATATCAAGCTTGTTGTGTTAGCAAACGCTCTTAGCAGAACCAAAAATACGAACATAGGAAGATCCTTGGAGATGCTGAGCGACGGCCACAAAGGCCAGGCCTGTTTAACAAAAACAGAGAGAGGTACGAGTGGGGTTGTCCCCTCTTTCTTCTGATGCGACGCTCCCAAAATGGCCAAGCGTCCTGGGGGAAGATCCGACCAGGGGGTCTCTTTTGTCTTTGCGCACGGCCGTTGGCAGCCAAAAAAGACAGTCGAAAAGAAAGGCAAAAAAAAAATAGAGACAAAAAGACAGAGTTACATCGCCCCACACCGCTGAAGGAAATGCTGTCCAGGGGGGTTGAGGGGAACAAGGGAGGACAAGGGGAAAAGGGAAGAGGCCTGGCCCGGCCTTGTCGACCGACACGACGAACAGAAGATGCCCACGGTGTGAGTCCTGGTGTTGATTGGCAGTTCTGACCATTTTAAGAGACGGCGCCATTGGAGGGCCTCGACGGCCTTCAGCGTAGGATGGCCTTGTTGACCGGTCGCAAACCTGGCCCAGGCTTTTGCGTATGCTGGTTCATTGTAGCGCACTTTTTTCGTAGTTGTGTTAGTGTCTGTTCCCTGTCGCCTCTTTCGCCTCTTCTCATCAATCATTCGTTTTCATTCGCCCTCCAAACGAGTATCATCATCATGTGAAATCTCCCAAAGACATGGAGACCCTGTCGAGCGCAGCAAGAAAGACCGCGGGGACGTTTCTGATGTTTTGATTTTTTGGTGTTTTTGTGTTTTTTTTGTGTTTTTTTTGTGTGTGTTTTGTGTTTTATTCTTTTGATTATCTTTCTTGCTCCCTTGACTTTTATGCCTTAGTGTCTTCCGTACCATTTCTAGGATCATCGAATTATGCTCGAAGGCATGAAAGAACAAGGAAAGATAGAAGAGTTGCCGATCACTGCGGCGTTGGCCGCCACGTCCAGTGTCCCCCCTCCACAAGTGAGACATGCGCTCATGGGCAGCCGTTTCAACCTGTTCTGGCTCTCTTCACTCCTCTGCCGATTGTTGCTTGATTGGGACAAACGTACAACGACCATCCGACCAGCACCAAACCACCCGCGCCGCAGCCTTGCACCAACAGTCACGCGTTGCTTCTTGTTGCTTTCTGACCAAGATGTTATCAACGGAGTCAACTGGTGAAGCATGGAAATAGAACAAACATCTCTTGGCTCCCTTTCCTTCTCTATCTTTCTTTCGTCCCCTCTTTCTCTTATCTTCCCGTCCCTAATCCCTCCTCCGCATCCTCAATATCCTCTGCCTGTCTTTGCCCCAGGGCCCTTCCCCTCAAAATGGCCCCTCAGGAACTGGCCTGGCCCCTGTCCTCGTCTTAGGACAGACACAAAAAAAGGGAGTCTTTTGTTCTGTGCGCAACCAGAGTTGACACCTGTTTGGTTGTCTTTTCTGCCTTTTTCTTTTTTTCTTCTTCTGTTTTCTGTTCAAGCTATCAGTCTCTCCAGTCCAGACTGCCTAGCGCGCCTGTCTCCCGTTGTTACGTGCTGGGCGGAGGCGTCCTCCGGCGTCCCTTATCTGCACTAAATGATGCCACATACGACCTCTCACAGAGCGCAAAGAACCTTTCTCGTTCTCTTCTCCTCCTTGGCTGCGACGATTCATCACGCTCCATCCAGATTTGCTGTGGTCAAACAAGTGGCGTTTTCACTTTTCCTCTCTTTGATTTCCCTCCTCCTCCTCCTCCTCCTCCCTCTCCACTCCGCAATAACGTGATAGGGATCAACCGGCCAGATCCGCAACAGCCGCCCTGACAGTCACCGTCGTCGTAGCCCGTTCGAAAGAGACATGGACCAGGCCAGCAGGCGTTTACGATATGCTGAAAGATTGTGACTCGTCGTCTCGAGAGATAATCTCTGTCGATGTTCTTTTTCCCACTGTGTCCACTCTTTTTGTTCTTTCTTTTCTTTTTCTCTTCCCTTTCTTTTACTTTTGATATATTTTCATTCCGCGTTTGCCTTTTTGGTCTTCTTTTTCGCGTTTTCTCCTTTTCTCCTGCGAATCCGCACTCGGTCACGCTTCAGCGACCTACAAGTTGCAGGGGCGGATAAACAAACCAAATGCAGTATGAAAAGGCGCCCACGATGCACGCGAAACCATTGAAAGACATAAAAACATGTCGATCGCCTGTACGATGAAGCGCTTCGAGTGACTCGTATAATAGACGGCATACTCGTTGCTTGTGCGTACGAAGATTGTGTCCGTTTCCAGACACAATTTGACTACGGTCCAGTTTAGTTCTGTCTGCCATACGATCAGATGTGTTGTCGGCAATATCATAAGCACGGTCTGGAATGTCGACGAAGCGTGCATGATCCTAACAGCCCTCTCCGTGGAGACTTGGTGTTCTGTGTGACGAAAGAGAAGGAAGAATTGGGCAATAGGTCCGAAGGAAGGATTTCAACACTAGCAGGGCTATCAACAAGCCTGTGGATGACAGTCCTGCTAGCCTTTGATTATGGTGGAGAACTGTTTGAAGAGGAAAGAACAGAATAAAAAGAAAGAAAGAGAACAGAGGAAAAGAAGAAAAGAAGAAAAGAAGAAAAAAAAAAGGAAAAAAGAAAAAAGAAAAAAGAAAAAAGAAAAGAAGAAATAAAGTGGACGCAAAAGAAAGAAAACCATTGACAATGCACAAGACGGTGCTTTCGACAGGTCACTTTCCTTCCCTAGTCGTCTAGCCTCCTGTCTCTTTGTGTGTCGATGGGCTCCGTACCGGTGAGTCGTTTGAGGATGCATTGTTCTTTTTTCTTCAAGTTCTTTCATTCTTTCCATTGTTCTATTCGACGGACCTTTTTTTTCTTCTTTTTTTTGCCCTCTTTGGCTGGTCTCCTCCTCCTTTCGTTTGATTTGGTTTTACTCTTTTTTCTTTTCTCTTTCCGGTGTCTGAGATGCTGCAGATCGCGTCAGCTCCCCGTCTAGCGTGCAACTGGACGACGATAAAAGAAGACAAAAGAAGAGAATGAAGAAATGCAAGAAAAGCGTTAGTCTTTACAGCAGGGGCAGACTTGGCCTTCTGTCACGTTATGGTCACAGGTTTGTCAAACAACCCCGCCCAGAGAGGAATTGTGAAGCTCAGCATGAAAAGTGCAGCGCGCAAGTGAAGTAGTATCGTCGTTTGTTCTTGTAGTCGCAGGTAACAACACTTGAACACAAAGGATGAAATGACGAACATGAAGGAACACGACGAACATATGAACCGAGCGCGTGTGGGAGACGCCGATGGAACGTGGAATGTTCCAGGCCGGGGCGAAGCCCACGAACAGGTGTCGTCGAGGTCGGCGATGTGCACATCAACATCCTCGTCTCACAATGGCACTGCGAGTCACCGATGCACGCGTCGTTGTTCGTTCCAGGGTCTAGATCGTCACTAAAAGTGCCTCGCCATCGAATGCTGGATTCCATACGCTGCGTAAGTAGTTCGTACGGAGTACGAGCTCTCGACGCAAGTCTCCAGCAACATACGACAGCGAAGCCACCAAAGGGGACGACAGAGACAACAGACCACCCACCCACCGTTGCAATATATGTGCAAAAACGAGATAGCGTCGTGTTTGACGATTGCTTAGGCGCATCGGCGCATTGGGAGCGAGACCGTGGTGTTACGAGAAGGTAAGATACGACATATGGAGAAGACTGGCTGGCCTTCGATGGGTGTTTCTACCGGCGAATTGTGATTGGCCCGAGCCCACTGGCGGCGCAAGCCACACACACGCACGGCGGGCGCACTGCAGACACAATGTTGTCTCCCAAACGGGACGAGGCCGTTGAAGAGGAAAAACCACACCAAAACGCACACGAAGTGACGATACCATGCACTGGCAAGGGCCTGGAGCTTGTGTGTGTGTGTATGTGTACTATGTGTGTGGTGTGGAGAAGTGGCTAACCCCTGTATGGCTCGGCGGTGCTCCAGGAGGAGATGGGAAGAAGAGAAGAAGAGAAGAGGGGCTTAGGAGGCGAGATACGGCAGGCAAAAGACAGACTGCTGAACGACATGAGACGAAGAGACGAGCAAAGATGGTGTGCAGCCCGTCTATTTACCCACACGATCCGAAATACAAGTCCGACATACATCTTTTCTTTTTTTCTTTTGATTTTCTCTCCTACGCAACGACAATATCCACGATCTCCGCGATCTCCACTCAGTTATTTGTCCGACCTCATACGAGTCACGGGTAAGACATTGAAGAGGGGAAGCAAACGCCAAGACAGACTATCTCACCTCTCCCCTTTCTTACTTCAAGGCTCGCTTGCCTGGCTGTCCTGATCGAGACGTTCAAATTCCTAATCCATCTTCCATCTTACCTCTTCCAGCGCGCGCCATGGAGGGTCGGCTGCAGCTGGCGTGGAGCAAGTCAGGGCAGGGGATTTCTCGCGAACAGACACAGCGCCAGCGGTGTGCTGCGTCCGACAAAAGAGATTCTGAAAGGCGCGACGTAACGATTTCGTAATTCTGTCTCCATGTCCAATGTCCAGTCCAGGAAACGTTGTTCAACATCCTTTCTTTTCATGTCCACCCTCTTCTTCTGCCGCGTTTCTTCTCCCTCAAGATCGGACATTGCCCAATCAAAGACGGAGCGTGAAACGCGAGCGTAACCAAAGACTGGGGGTCTGGCGCACGTTTTTTTTTTTCGTCTTTTTTTGTCGTCGAGAATTTAGGTCGTTTTTAGTATCTCCAGTGCATCTTTGTCATTGTTGGTCATCTCTCCGACGCCGGTAATTGTGACTGACGGCGTAGCAATGGAGGGACTGCAGGACGGGCTTGGATGCAGGTGGAGGGCGCAGGTACTGCTGCTGCAGATTGGAAGATATGAGGAGTGAGGATGCCGGTCGAGGATGCCTGTCGAGGATGCCTGTCGAGGATTCTTGCTGAAAAACGCCTGCAGGCCGGCGGGCGCAGGCCGATTCAGAGGAGCTGTTGCATTAGTGGGCGAATGACAGGCGACCAGGCCGTGCGCTCTACTTGAGGTGTCTTTGTCGATGGGGCCAGAGAGGGGGGGGTCAGGCAGAGAAAGGAGTACGGACCGAACAAGGTGAGGTTAGGGAGGAGGATGAGGCATCATGAGATTCAAAGGCAGTGGTGAAGAAAAGAGAATTAAATTCAAATAAATCAAATAAATGAAGCTGAAAAGGGTGGAAGAAGACACCAACCTCACCGAACCATACAATCCACATCACGAAAGACTCTAGACCACCTGAAAGAGACTTCTCCGCACACGATCCAAACTTTGCCAGGCCGTGTTTTCGAGGTCCAAGGTGGTCCAGACGACAACACATACTAAGCTATTTTCAAGGTGCTTTAGTGCTGGTCCCACTTCTTGCCTCTTTTTAACAAACTCACAAGCACCGTCCTCCGCAACACACCCACGGCCGTTTGGCACAACAGCGTTGCACTGCTAAATCGGTGCTGTTTGTGTACTTGTACAAGTATTTGGGTGTGGATAAGACCCCTCGGCGACAGGCCGTTGAAAAGAACTGAAGCTGGATCACCTATGAACAGCAACAACAGCGGCTTTCCCGCTGATGAGAAATTCCAAGAGAGGGTCAAAACAACCAGGGAGGTGTGGGGCGGACCACCCATGTCCTTCCCATGTCCTTCCCAGGGCGTGTTACCCCCTGTCACCTTCTCTCCCCTGTCCACACCTTCTTCTTCTATTTTTTTAGCTGTCTCTTTCGTTTCGTCGCGCCCCCTGGTCGGATCTGTTCCCCGGAATATACGACGTGCATCGAACGCCACGAAGGATGAGGAGCCATGAGAAGAGGTGCGTCGAAGGATTCTCGTTAGAGCCAATACCCCAAACATTCTATCTCTCTTTCAACCAACAGCAGGATGTTGGATCCTCAGAGCGATTTGAAAGACGATGCAGCCGCGGGCCAAAAGGAGGGGAGGGAGGGGAAGGGCGATGATAACGACTGCCGACTGACGACTGATGACTGACGACTGGCGACTGTTGCCACCGTTGACCATGCTTCCCTTTTCCTTCAACGATACGCTGTAGGTTGCAGTGTTCCTTTGCGCAACGAGCCGATACGAAGAGAAGAGGCTAGGGTGGTGCCACTTCCCTTCCCTTACCTTCCTTCCCTTCCCCTCCGGGCCCCCTCACCGAGTCGTCCTCCCGAATGACGCGAGACCTCAGCTTGCTGGCACGCTGGCTGCCAGGGCTTGCTTACGGACAGCACCACCGTATCTCGCATTGCCATGGCCCGGCGACGGAGCACTGCATATCGGGCAATTTGCATCTTCCATCTCTTCCACCGTCCACTTCAACTGTCCAATAAGCCCCTTTGTCCCAAGGTCAGGTCAGGGTCCTGTTCAAGCTTATTTCCTTTCCAGCTTCTGTGGTAATTCTCCTGTGTTGCTCCGGCGAACGGTTGTGTTCTGTCAGTTGTGAAGCATTGCGTCGGAACCAGACAAAGCAGTACAGAAGGATTGAACCCCTCTTCACACCGAGTTTTATTGACGTTGGAAATTCAAAAAAAGAGGGTGGCTACAAAGTTGTGGCTGTAACAAAAATGCACTTTTTTATATTCATTGTGTAACTCTCTACCGTGTTTCTCCTTTGTGACGCAGGCCCCTTTTTGTCCGTCTTTGTTTTGGGAAAATATAAAATAAAATAGTTACATGTAAATAAATACAACAAAGAACTAAGAATTATCCTATGCTCTCATTTCACACACATCTTTTCATATCCTCCTGCACCTCTCAGCACACATGGCACAGACGTGCACTACAGGATGCACGCTGCATGAGGAAATTGAACTGATTGTAATGGGTGGCGGTCAGTGTTGCGGAAATAAGAAAGGGAGAAAAGATAAAGAACCTGAGAAGATGCGTTGTTCGTAGACAATCATGAAATTCATAAAACAAAATAAAAAATAAAAGTGTAAACGCAAATGCTAAAATAAATATCGAGGTCGTTGACTATCATGATACGGAGTCATTTTGATGTCTTTCAAAAACAGACTTGAATAACTAGCTTCTTGTATTGAATGCAAACCATTATCAAGACAGCCGCTCGATATGAAAAACCACTTTCTACGGAGCATTCTTGTTAACATCGTGCTCCACGCGACTTTCAGCTAGACACGATGTTTTGCAACCAAGCCATTCTTGCCTATTTATATTTTGTGCCTGACGAGGGCTCTTCTTCAAATATCGGAAGGATTTCCACTAAATTCATGACGGCCAGGCCGTTACGATGAAGCCTCAAAAGCCACAGCCACATGCATTTAAGACGCCGTCCAACGGCCCACAGCTGAACGAGGCTTTTCTTGTGAAACAATATTTCTTTGGATGGCCTGATCAAGACCTCGAAAAAAAAAGATGTGACGAGAGTGTCAATCATTTCCGGCTGGGAGACAGTCTGCATGCCGAGTCTCGGGAAGAGGATGTCGTCGTTCTCGTCGTCCTTTCATTTTCATCAATTTTGCCTCTCCATCCTCCTATTCTCTTTTCGTCTTCTGGTGCCATTGGTTTTCGTGCATCCAATTTTATTTTATCGCTTCTCAGTTCTTCAATACACGCCCCTTCTAGGTTTCCTCTTTTCTTTATTTATCTTTTATTCTCCCTAACAAGCATCCCACGAGAACTTTCTTCTCTGCAACTAACGACACAATTAAAGAGGCTACTAAGTACGCCCTTTTGTTTCTCCACAGTAAAAAAAAAATAAGTAAGATGAGATTCGATGGGACGGGGAGAGTAATCCGTTAGAAGGAATGTGAACGAGATAAATTCTTCGTTTCTTTCTCTCTATCTTTTTCAGCCTTGAAAAGGGTCCAATATCTCAATGTTTACTCTGGAGCCACACATTCGCTCGCGTCAAATAAACTCGAGCTAGACTTTTTGGGACTGTTTTGATTTCTTTTCTCGAGTATGATTTCTTTCTTTTTGGTGACCAGTTGTGACCATCTGTGACCATTTCTTCGCATCCAATGTCGATCCAGCAATCATGGTGGAAACACACCTTTTCTATCGGGTAAGCAATCTGTGCTACTTTGTGGACTACTCATCACCAAAGTGGGATTTTCGGCGAGCAGTAGTAGGATCAATGTGGAAGCAGAATTATGGGATTTTGGCGAGCCAAGATGCTATTTTGAAGCAGAAATGCTGCCATATGCATCGCCGGTAGGGCGCTACGGATGTTTTCGTGCAAATATTCTTTCTTTTTCGTGATCCCTTTAGAGAGAAGACCCTTTTACCACTCTTCCGCCAGCACACCCACGCGTATATTGGGTGGTGAGTGAAGTTGAGAAGAAGAAAACCAAAGGCACCATGGATCACATCGAGACCTTTCAAGCCGCATCTCATCTCCGCAGATGCTATGCCTTTTCTAGGAAACAAAAGGAGCAAAAGAGTATAGGGAAGATCACAAAAAGGAACGGGCAACAAACGAACAAAGAGACGGCGCCCCTCATCTGTCTTCAATCTTGCTCACTCGTGTCTTGTTTTCGACGGCGACCATCCTCGATCATTTTCCTTTTTAATTAACCTCTAGACGTACAACTTCTCTTTAACTTTCCTACTAAGGAGGTATCGCTGATCGAACAAGTAGGCAGTTGGGGGCTGGTGCCTTTCTTATTGTTCCTTCAGTTTCTTTTTCGTCGTTCTCTCGTGTCTCTTTTCCCTCTCTTCCTCTTCCACATTCCCTTTCTCAACTCTTCCCACGATATGCTCCCGGCCTTTGGTCCGTAAGCTATTCTGGCCTTTAACTCTGCAATTAAAGCGGTTGTCTGTGCAAGTATAAACCGATCGTCCCTGACCGGACCGCCCGCCCAACAGGGCGAGATCAGGGCGAGGTTGGTCATGAGCTCTTGTATCTGTTCGAGTCCCCTGTGTCTCTCTTCGTGATCTTCGAGAGCCGTTTGATTTTTATTCATGGCCACTCCTCCTTTTCGGTGTCATTTTTCAGTATCTTGATCATTTGATGGGGACCGCAGATATCTCGGAGAAAAGAAAGAAAAAAGGAAAGAAAGGAAAACAGTATTGCGATCAACCAATCCCAGCGTTCTGGCTCGCTCTTCGACAGCAACGCATCAGAGACATTTGAGAGTGGAATTAGAGACAATGCCGAGAAGGGTTCCTTCCTCTCTTCCATCGTCTCGAGCTACTGTGTTTTTTTTCGTGTCTCTTCTTTTCTTTTTCTCCTTCCCCCTGATTTCTTTCTCTCATTTTTTGGCCTCCCTCCCTCCCTAATTTACACCCCTCTTTGAACTCGCTTCTTATTTCCCTTCTCTGTTCGTCCGGTCCTCCAACTCCTAACTATTGGGATGTTCTGTTCTTGTTAACTTGCTAAAACAGCTGGAGCTGAAAGCCCCGTGAAACTAGTTCGTCGTAGCCCTTCTGATGCCTCGATGTAGCTTCATGCAGCTGTATCAAAACCGCCTAGCTTGCAATTTTATCTGGCATAAAACTGGGCCAGCTGGAGTGGCCCTGAGAAACGTGGTGACCATGCTCGCCATGCAAAACTGGGCAGACTACGACATAGACTGCTTAAAAACTGCGGAATAAACTCGACTTTGGACCGAGAACTAACAAAAACTACGGACGTTTCCAGCCTGGGAGAGGACTGGACTCCATAGCCCAGTCCTGTCCAGGTCCAGATACGAGACTAACTCGCGCTACACCAAGCGGCGCCGTCGAGAAATAAAGACAGCGAGGAAATAAATTAAGAAAAACATTGGTCGTTATCATGATGCCCGGGATGGCCTGGCATGACATCCCAAGACATCCCAGGACCGCCCGAAGTGAGACATTTAAGCGTGCCTTTCCGCCTTTGAGTGGGCTCGCCGTCTGAGTTTTGTCGGGGCGGGTGGGTGAGTTACGAGCAGGACGGCAGACAGCGACTATGCGCGGAACACTTTCGTTGTTCGCCTGGTCCCAACGTGCTGGGCTTGGGACGCGCCGGACTGCCATATTTTGAGCATATTTGCTTGTTCATGTCTATGCGGACAAATAAGATACTTGCACCTGTTTAAAGTATGACCAACGCCCGGCGTGGCCGGCGCGCCCCGTATGCTCCCCCCTCTCCCCTCTCCACTGCGCTCCGTTGCACAACAACGGGGCTGCATTGTCTGCGTCACCTGCCTCATAAAAGTTTCCGAAGGGCTGAACGCCTTCTTTGTTTCACCAACGGCTAGTCCTGCATGGCTTGCAGTCGTTGGCCGGAGATGGTTATATTCGGAAATGCTTGTGATGAAAAGCAAGATCTAAGAAAATTAAAGGGGACGACAAAGGAAAATAATCAGCAAAAAGTACTCATATCAAACTGGCCCTCTTTAAAAAGAAGAACACAAAAGAGAACACGAATGAGAAACCACTTCCCAACCGGTTGGAAAAGAGGTTCATTACATCCGCAGGCACGATCTCGACCCCGATTAACAATCAACACTGGTTTCTCATAGCCCTTTGGAAGGCACCGTCTCGTTGCTAGTTGGGGGAGTACCTGGCTAACATGAGCAAAGCACCTTCTAGTGAGGCTGAAAATGATTGCCTCAACGCACCTAACGATGATTCTAATATTGCCGTCGTTTTTTCCCAGTTGTTCTTTTTCTTTGCTTTTTCTGTCACCACTTGGGCGCCAACAAGTAAGATACTCCTTCCAGCGTTTGGCACATATTGTCTTTATCGTGCGGCTCGCCTTGTCCAGCCCGTCTCTGATTGCCGCAGTGTTGGACTGCCGCCGTTGTAGCTGATAATGCCCCGATTTGTGCCGACCAATGAAGCCGCCAATGTCGGATAGCCCAACGATACAGACCGACAATGATGAAAACCACCACGATGCTTTGTTTCTTCTCAGCTGAACTATGCCCATGCCTGCATTTTTGGCCTCCCTCCACCTTCACCGTCTCCCTCCACCTCCCCTACCTCTACCATCTTCCCTCCACCCCCGCTCCACCTTTGGCATAAGCCGAAATTCGTCCCAAGGCACCGGGGACCTTCACTTTTTGGTGGCCGAAAGCATCATCCTGGAAATGATGTCTGTTGGTGGACGACAATATGCGTCACATCCCTTCTCTTTTTGGTATATCCGCTGATTTCTACCTAACTTGATGTGCAGGCTCTTTCCATTGCTAATTGCAGTATCCTCATCGGTCCTTTTCTTCTTCTTCTTCTTCTTCTGTCATGACGGACACATGTGTGAGTTGTTTCTCGCTTATTTGCACTCGCCTTCGGATAGATTCTTCACCTTTCCACCCCACACCTCGCCCTCCACACCTCGTCGCTTCTAACTCATCCCAAAACTGCCTGCCCGTCCGGTCAGCTCAGTGGATACTCTGTAGACTCCTCTGTATTGGTTCCTGGGCTGTTGTTCAGCCTCTGTCTCCTTTTACCCTCGTGTCTTGGCTTCTTTGCCTGTCAAGCGTTTGAACAAGAAAGCACACATCCCTGTTGCTGGACAGGGATACTACACACCACCCTCTTCGCCTCTCCACATTTTCACCTTTTCAGCTGTCCTCGGTGTCGAGTTCCAGCAGCTTGGAGTCCCCGAAAATAACTCCAGAGCCCCTAAAATACCCCAAAACTTACAGCATGACGGCCTGGAAGGCCACAAAGGCCTTCCAGGCCCTCTTCTCTCGCATAACGGTGGACCCTGTTGGGCGACACGTCGTATTTCGTAAGATACTTATGTTCAACGGGCATGCTTTTCTGTTCACGATTGTTACACCGTAAATACGTAGCATAACAAGCAGGCCAGGGGCACCCTGTAAGCCGGCCTATTTCTCGAGTAAAAAGGGCCAGGCCGGGCCAGGCCCTGTATCCCCTGTACTCCCAGTATCCCCTGCCAACACGTTACGCAATACGACGTAGACGAGCAAGCAATACGTCGTAGCGAATGGTACACCCCGCTGGATGTCGTATTGGACTTCATGGCCAGGCCTAAACGATGGTCAACGTTGTTTTATGTGCCTGCTGATCTGTTCACCGCGGTGTATCATGACAAGATGGCTGACCTTGAACGGCGAGCCTTTATGGGATTATAGCGTCGTAGGTGTCAGAGATAGAAACGTGACCTGGCCAGCGTCGTAGAGAGCACGCCGAGAGACTCAGGAAGAGCCTTGGAAAAGACGCCTCAGACCGGCCTCATCATGTTTGTGACGCGTCTGGAACATAAAGGCCTCGACAATGACCTTTCATTTCGAAAAGAAGACTGTGGAAAGGGGTCGGGATGAATTGGAATGAATTGGGATCCCCAGAGAGGTGGCGGTCGTTGAAAATAGGACACGTCGAAAACATGTTGCGAACGCATAAATATTGAAAAAGTGTTTAATGAGATATGGCAGGATAGAATTGGGCTTGTGTACGACAGATAAAATAAATGTGTGTGTATGAAATCGATATAATGATAAAATACAAATAAATAATGACTGTGAATTGATGTAAGCAAAAAAATACACATAAAATCAAATAAAAGTATACTGAATAAGAGGAGAAACGAGTCAAATCTGGTTCTAATACTGTTTATCATACTTCAAGGTCATGTGTTGAATATCACAATGTCCTTATATGGCAATATAACGGACAGACTACGCCCCCGAATTTCCTGTTTGAAGTGTCTTACTCCTGAAATCTCGTACGGTATGGTGATGGCCGAGCGTCGGCATGGTGATCTTCGGATAGCCAGCACTGCTTGGGCGGCTGGTGATGAGAAGCTGTCAATCAACAGCTATCGTGGCCAGCGTGGCTATGCAACAAACATAGAGGGTGGACATAAGACACGGAGTATTGGCCGTGCTGAGGCCCCTAATTGTATATTGGAAGTGATATATGAAGTAATACGAATGCAACATCGACGACGGTCTTGGTTGTCACGATTCAAAATCCAAACTTGACATTCAAAATTTAGAACTCACAAATCACAATTCATCGCGGAAGCTTGACATGCGGAACGGCCATCGGGTCCTGGGTTGTCTTGTTTAATTTGTTCCGTCTTATCAAACCTCATTATCGTCTTGGTTCTGTAAGAAGCAAACTCCCATACTCCGTACCTCGTCTTCCGTTGTAACATAACACCACCATCCACGATCGTGATGGCTGTGACGGTGTGAATGGCTCGCCCTGTAACAGACTCCAAGCCGGAGGCCTAGCAATGCCCCCTCGACGGCCAGCCGATGCAGCACAATATTTATCGTAGCTCAAAGAACGAGAGGCGACAGGTGTGGTAGCAATATTGATGCGGCAGCCTTCTGCACTGCCTCCCCGTGAACTGCCTCTGCCTGAACGGTTGGCCAGGTCTCTGCAAAGATGCTCTGTGCACTGTTGGATTTATGCATGATGCCGATGTCGGTGCTGGCCATGCCCATGCCTCGCCAAAGGCGTGCAAGATCCAGCAAGAGTGAAGCATGTTGCCTATCAAAAAGGAAGCTAATGACTGGGCTATCCTGCGCAGGACTCCTACGACTTCCCGACCACTCGTTCTGCCATCATGCTTCATAAAAGCTCAGGCTGGGTTGATGCTTGTCCCCTCGTCCCAGTCGGCCTAACTACCTAATCTTGTTTACACGCCCCCTTTGCATGTTCCTTGATCCATCGATGCGGTTGAATCAAGTTCCTAAAGCCAGAATACGACCGAGACTAGGAGAATCGAACGGCCTAAACAGCGCCCATTGCTTCACGATGGTTAGTTTCACCATCGTGACCTGACATATGTTTCGAGGAGTCTTTGCAAGCGTACAAAACACAGACAACGCAGACAACATAAACAAGAAAACAGCAAAAATGGCCCTTTGCTGGCACATATTGGCGAAGACGTGCAACTACCTAACGCAAGAGGGCAGTGTGGGAAGTGAGGCTCGAGCCTATGCCATCACGATCAAATGCCGACATTGAGGCGATAGGGTCGACCAGACTTATCAAGCAAGTTAAAGAGTATCGGCAAGGCGACAAGACATGGGCATCACGACCAGGGAAGCTGGCCCGACAAGGAAACTATTGCCACTAGGCATTTGATGATATCAATGTGGTCTGTGTAGGGGCGTGTATGAATACTTGGATCTACGATGACCTGTGTAAAGGCCTGTGAGGGCCTGTGAGGGCCTGTGAGGGCCTGCGTGAAGAGTGTCGAATGCAGTGAATCATTATCTGCGCGGTGGTCCATGCAGACGTAGCTTGGTATGGAGGATCAAGCATGGAAATCTTTGAGGCGATCAGTAGGCTGCGGTTCATTGATTGTTGACGATGGGATGCACGTTTGCCTTGCCGTCTATCCGGAGCCTAATGGAACGGGTGTGTATGTACGACGTTGGGGTGCAGAAACATCACAGATGATAGTCGATAAAATAGAAAAAGAGCAAACAAGAGGTTCAAGCGCAGAGGACCAGGATGAGATGTAAAATAAAGACAAGTCAAAAGCCGAATAAACACACCTGGCATCAGATAAGTTGACACAATGGATCATAAATGAACGGTCTTGTTTCAGTGTTCGATAGTGAGAACATGAGAACGGGCCAACAAAAGTCTAAAAAAAGAATGCAAATGTGATCACAAGACGAAGGGATATGAGATCCAGCGAGGCGCGTCGTAGAGCATGGTCGTTAGAGCATGGTTGTAGGACGTTGCTGGACATGTCAACTGTCCGTGAGTGACAGAAACGGCCCCAAAAGCCAAGCTTTACTCCATACTGCTGCTGCCAAAATTACCTTTTCCTGCACGCTTTGTCCATCGACGGTTTGGTGTCAACGCACGTCGCCTTTAATTTTAGGCACAGAGGCACATTGGATGGTGGTGGATGGTGGAAAAGATGATGCTGGACTGTGCTATGTGGAGATATGAACTGGTGAGCTGTGTGGAGGTCGATTTCCTTAAAACAGAAGGCTGGCAAAAAGGAGTGCACGTTGCCGTTGCCGTTGTCGTTGTCGTGATGTCGTCTCCTGCCCTCTTTGCTTTCTGAGCCTTCGGGGATTTTCTATTTTTAAACCTCTAGCCCTCCATCGGCACATCATCCTCAGCCTAGAGTTTCACGCCAACTTGGTCACCTTTTTGTTTTCTTACGGCCGTTCCCTCCTTTTATCGTCTCTCCGTTTTCATCTTCATCTTCATTTTGTTTTGCTCATCTGACGCCTCTCTTCGCGCTCCGTTGTTGGTTGAAAAAAAGAGTGTAGAAAAGCGGCCAGCCAGTGCACGACAGCTCGATGCAGCTAGGAACATGGCACCTGCACGCACTGGTCAAACCGTGATGCCTCGGCGGCCTTTCTCGTCGACACGGGGCATTTCCCTTTTAAAAGCCTTTGCATACTCACCAACATTTATCTCACAGTGTAGACACCTCACCCGCTATGATCCTTGACGTCGTCTGTCGTGTGCCGTCTGCCGTGTGCCGTCTGCCCGCACGCCATGCAAAAGATAGGCAGGAAAAGACGAAAAAGACAGCCCGGGTCTGTGCATATTTGCGTCTGTACTCCGTAAACGTTTGGTCGACACTGGTTTTGTTGATCTTTGTCGTCGATTATTTCCTCCCTCTTGTTTTATTGTGTTCCCTTCACCCCTCCTCCTTTGCATATCGGCGTTTCTTGCTTTAGTTTGTTTTTATTTGTGTTCGCCCCTACTGATCTAATGATCTTAATTGTGCACGGAACAGTTTTTCATCGACTGCATCTCCAGCGTCTGCACTCGGAGCTTTTTGTACAGAGGGGTTGCTTATGCTCCCAATTTGCCCCTGCATGGTGATGCTGCGCGACCCCAAGGCCGGTCCCGCTGAGGTCCTCGTCCTTGTCGCCCTACTTGTACTCTCCCCACCCCGTTTTGGATTTTTGGCCTCTCGTCTTGGTTTCCCTTTTCTTCGCTGTGCAGCAGTTGTGAGGTTGCACGCGCACGTCCCAGAGGCGTTGTGATTCAAAAAGGAAAGGTGGAGGGGAGACGAGGACGAGAATTAAACAAAAATAAGAGACAAAAAAAAGAAACGAAACAAACACCCACCAACAGAAAGAAACGAAAGAAACCGAAGAGAAAGAAAGCAAAGGATTCATACACCACACACACCCCTCCTATCGCTCCAACTAACCCGTTTCTGCTCATTCTGGGCCCTCCCCGATGATCTTGTAGGATAATACTCCGTATTTTGATTTTGATAATATTCAGGTCTTCAAGATGGGAAGACAGCAATTATCATGAACTGGGCTCTGCACACCACAATCTCTCAGGGGTCAACGGCGACATGAACCACCCCCTTCAGCCCAATCTAGCCCACCTTGCATGATCAGGGCAAAGAAATGTGAACTGCCGCTGTAGGAAACATGTCCTTTTTTCTGAAATATTTTATTGTTTTATTCCCCTTTTTGCTCCCCATTTGGCCCCTTCCTGCACGTATAATACACCGGAATATAGGTCAGAAACACGCCCGTCCTTAGCTCTGAACACCCTTCACACCCTCAACACCCTTCAAGGGCCCAGAGCATCGTTCGTATGCATACAGCCCGTTTTGGCCGATGAACCTGCATGCTGCAGGTCCAGTCCTACCTTGAGCGCCGTGGCCCCTCCTTTTCCTGCTTGCTCTCCCTCGTACTCCGTATTGTCGGAGCTTTTTTGTCTCTTCTTTCTTCCGTCGTACGGCGTATTTCCACTTGCCGGCTGCGCAGGTGGTTTCCCAAAGGGGCCATAAAGAGGGTAAAAGGAGGTACTGAGTACAATAAGGGGAGACAGAGGAGACAGGATAACGGGGAGAAGGTTGCTGTTCTTAAGCGATGCTACATCGCGGCCAGAATGAGGAAACACTGCCGCGACTGCCCATCCTGATCCTGTAGCACCGTTCGTCTATTTCCTGTTTTGGAAAAGGGAGCCAAGAGAGGTATGGTGCAGGAAAAAAGCAAAACGTAAGCAACGAAAAGAAAAGGAAAAGAAAGAAAAAAAAAAAAAAAAAAAAAAATTTAACCAAAAGCCGACCTTCAAATCCTTCGCTTAAAGATTTAACCTTTCTCAGGAGCTCACTCCCTGTTGGATTTCTATTTGCGATAGAAAATGGAAAAAAGCACTTGGAAGGAAGAAAAAAAAAAAAACACTCGAGGCAGACAATAGACGAACGAACTGCCGATCGCCGAACATGGCACGCTGGTATATGAGCACTTGTAGGGGTTGCTGCAGTGCATACTGCAGTTCATACCGCATTGGACCGCATGACCACGGCCAGCCGGCAGCACATACCCTGAATGTCGCCGGCTGCCGAGCCCGTCGATCGCCGTTATGGTTGGGGTTGTGCTGCGTCTTTGCCCCTTATCCAACAGCCTTTTCTCTGATCTCTTACTTTATCTTTTCTTTTTATCTACGTCGTACTCGCAACACTCGTCTACGACGCACAAGTGCTACCTATATCAATGTGACGGCGTGTTTGGCTACCGTTGCAGCTGCAACGCAGCCTTGTTTTCTTCCAGCCTGTTTCTCTCAACTCTCTCTCATCACCATTAGCTCTCCTGCGGCTCCGTCACAGTTGCCTCCCCGAGAGGCAACCATGAGCAGCTCCGCAGCCCTCATTGGGACCAACGCCAACGCCAGTTCCAGCTCCATCTCGCGCCGTGACGGAGCACTCGCACACCTTTGCACACCTTATCGCCCTTCACCATATCACACCCCTCCCCATTCTCTTGGAATCCTAGCAAGCCTTTGAAACGTCCATCTTGCAGACGGCGACTTTACACTCGATGGCACGCATTGCGCCCCTCTGCTTCCGGATACTGTCCGCGCCGAAAGAAGGCGATGGAATTTAGAGAAGATAAAATAAATATACAAGTACAAGAAAGCCGAGACGGGACAAAACCCTCCAATGCACTACTCAGCTCACCTCAATCCTCTTGTCTCCTCTTCTGCCGGCACAAGCGTCCCAAAGCGTGGACGCTACTGTCGTCCCTAGCCGCCGCTCTCATAGCGGCCAGTGCCTTGCCTTGTCAAATTGTTAATGCGCGACAAATAAGAGTGCAAAATAGTTCATCTTTCTCAACGACCGCCGATGATCATCGCCATTTGTCCACTTGCGTGTAGATCAAAGACAGCACTGAGAGCGAGCTCAAGCTTCAGTCCAGTCAATGCTGAATCCTCCGCCGTCATCCTTAGTGTTACCCCGTGCGCTACGGAGTACTACAGTCTCTCACCCTCATCCTCACCTCACGCAACACACCCCATGTCCACAAACGCAACGGCTCCTTCCTCCTCCTTCCCCTTCCCTCACCTCCCCGGTCCGGGTGTCTGCCAGGCGATGCCGAAAGGAGCAAGGTCCGGTGTTTCAGAATGTTGGACGTCGTACGGATTAGTTTTGGCTTACTTGTACAGCGTGCACGGTATGCTTTCTTTTTCCTTGTCTCTTACTCCCCCAACAGGACAGTCTATGTTCGTTTCAACGACGGTGGACAACCTAACTGCCTGTGGATTTGGACTGCTCTATCGACGAGGGCACTTGGACTGTGGAGAGAAGTAGTAGTGGACGAAGTGTTCGTCGACTAACAGCGGGACATCGTACGACATGCCTTGTCGTGCCTGGGCATCGTCGACCTCTCTTGGGTTTACGGCCTTCGGGTCTATCCTCGGGTTCTCAGATGGTGGTCTGTCTTTCGTCTAGATCGTCAATTGGAGAGCGGCTACCAGAATAAAATGATAGAGCTAACGACAGGAAACGAGGAACAGAACTCCGCAACATCACGACATGGCCCTCGCTTTTGCCCTCGACCCGGCTACATGATATCTGTCGCCGGCATCTTGGATGCCGCTGGTCAAGAATACAAGCAACACATAAAAGAGAGCCAACCTTGCAAATACCGCAACGCACGCGCCAGAAAGGAATCGGCACGTACTGTCTGGGCTCAATGTCGTAATCGTCGTCGAGCAGGATTGCAGGCCTCATCGTCGAGACACTCCTCAATGTTTGTTCTTTCTTCCCTTTGGGGCTACTTGCAGCGGAAGGATGAATGCATTGTGTAAAATCAACCCTTCACCCGGACCATTAGGCTTCGTGACGCAGAGATACAAAACAAAAATGTGTTCACATATCGTGCATCGACATCGTGCAGCATCTAGCATCGAGCATGCATTGTGCATCCTGCAGCCCTAGAGGAGCTACTAGATCGGAGGGGATTGGCCATCAACCCCTGAAGCACATGCAATAGCAGACGGCTGTTATCATCGGCAATTGCTAGCCCTGTTTTCCATGAGACATGTAAAAACAAATGGCCTCACAAGGCTTGACAAGTCCGTAAACGGAAAGAAAGCGCGCAGCTAACCGTGCTCGATGATGATATGCAAGACTGCCACACATATTCATCCTGAGGTCATCCAAGGTGACGATCAATAATCGTGATAGAATCAAAGCAAATACTCGTGATTCCATCAGGGTCCTCTTATTTACGATCATGTCAATTTTGTCTATTTGTATGGCTAGTCGAACAAAGCGTGAAAAAATATAGAAAATGCCATTGGAAGACATAAAAAAAAAGAGAAACAAGAAGCAAAACAAAGGAATATTCTCCTCGTAGAAAAACCAAAGCGGCTCAAGCCCGTAAGTTGAGAGTCGATGCCTATGTCATGATCGATCTTGTGTAGTGTCTGCCCGCCCCGGCACCGCCCCGCCCTACTCCGCCGTGTCCATGGCATCGCCGTCGTCTCCAAAGCCGGCTGGAACGGCGCCCGTTTCGCTCGTGCCCGTAGCCACGGCGATCGCTTCGGTGACGGTAGACGCGCCGCCACCGTCCTTGTTTTTGGCCAGCGCAATGGCCACGCGCTCGGCCTTCCAGGTGTCAATCTTCTCCTTGAGCTCCGTCGCCGGCACGACGTCGTCGACCGTCATGGGCTGCCGCGTAAAGGGGTCCTTGGGGTCCGACAGCAGGTGCTGCACAATGGTGGAGCGGTCGACAATGTGGCGGGACGGCAGAACCACAGGGTCCTTCATGAGGTCGCCCATGATGGGGTCCTCGAACTCGGCCGGAATTTCGCCCAGGTCGGTCTCGGCCTGGTCGATGAGCTCTTTGGCCTTGGCGAACTTGGACTGCAAAACATCCCAGGCGGCCAGCTTTTCGGGGTCCATCAGGCCCTTGTTGGTCAGGATGCGCGTGGCGCTCTCAAAGATTTCGGGCTTGTAGGAGCGGCCATCGTCGGCGACGGCTTCCACAAAACTGGCCTTGTCGCCCAGGTTGAGGTAGAGCTCGACGATTTGCGGCAACAAAACTTTGGGGTTGAAAAAGTACTTTTCCGGGTTCTCGACCTTGAGGTTGCGCGACGTCGGACCGGCGAGCGTCACCAGGTTGTAGTCGAGCATGCCGGCGAGGCGCGACACGATCTCGGGCATGGTAAAGGCCTCGCTCAGCGCCTCCGTGAACAGCTTCATCATCGACACGGTCTCGTTGGCGAGCTGCATGTACGACTGCGCCTGGTTCTCGGCCTGCTTGAGCTCCGTCTCCTTCTGCTGGCGCTCCTCGGGCCGCAGCGCGGCGGGGTTCTGCAGCTCCTTTTGCAGCTCGTGTATTTTGGGGAAACGCGAGAGCGCCTCGTCCAGGACGTAGGTGGCGTCGTTGAGCAGCAGGTTGACAAACTGCACAAAGAACGAGCGGTTGGTCTTGCTCTGCTGGGTGAGCTGGCGCTTGTAGAGGTCGTTGGGCCAGACCGCCTTGATGACCTGGAAGATCTCGTACCGGATGTTAAACTTGTCGTAGAAGGCGGTGTGCGCGCCTGTCAGCTCGCACTCAATGTAAAACTTCATGAGCGCGTGCAGCAGGTGCCTGTTGGCAAACTTGCTGTTGGTCAGCGAGTCGCCCAGCACGCCGTTGGCCAGGTGGTACATGCGCCACGTGCCCGAGAACAGCAGCGACACCAGCGACGACTTGAGGTACGGGTTGCGGATGTACTCGGACGACTCCAGGAACGTGATGCACAGCGCCACCATCTCGTCGCCGACGGCCGACGGCAGGATGCGAGGGACGCGCCTAAACAGAAACTTGAGGTGGTCCACCACGTTCTGCAGCGCGTACTCGGGCAGGCAGCTGAACGCCTCGGGCTGCGTCGTGGGGAGGGGGATCTGCAGCTCCTTTTCGGGCGTGTAGTCGGAGCTGCTCGCGACGCGCAGCAGCCAGACCGACACGTAGCGCATGAACATGAGCGCGCGCTGCTGCATCTTCTCGTCGAGCAGCACGGCCTCGAGCGAGTACTTGTAGGCGACGTGCCGGTCAACGGCCGCCGTGTATGTCTTCAAATGCTGCTCGACCAGGGCCATGGAGCGGTTCGTGGGCGGCGCGCCGGCCGCCACCAGCTTGCGCTTCTCCGCTTCGAGCATCGCCAGCTGCTCCTCCATGTGCTTGATCTCGCGGTCCATGTCCTTGAACTTTTGGCCCGCCGCGCCCGTGCCGTAGTGGTGCGAGGCCATGTTGAGGAAGAAGAGCTCGCTGACAAACTTGGACTCGCCCTCGGCCGTCGTGGCGTAGAAGGCGTCGGCCTGCGCCTGGTCGGCGTTGAGCTTGGTCTCGTCGCTGATGTCGACGCGCGGCTCGCGACGCAAATAGTCAATCTCGATGCGCTCCATGCGTGAGAAGCTGGCCTCCATAAACGGCTCGCACATGCGGTCTAGCACGGCGGCAATGTTCATCATGAAGCCGTCCGAGGCCACCTCCTTGGCGTTTACCTGCAGCGCGCGGCGCTTGTGGTTGACGTTCATGGTGTAGGCGAACCAGTCGAGCAGCTTGGTGCGGGGGCCGTCGCCGGCGCGCGCAAACGCCATGGCGATGGCGTGCAGGTTCGACTGGTGCTGGTTGAGCGTGAGCTGCAGGGCGCCGTACACGGCGTCCTTGCGCGTCAGCTCCGTCTTGTGGGAACCGCCAAAGTACGTCTTGGAGACCTCGGGCTGCAGCGGCGAGATGCGGAAGAAGGGCCCCAGTATTGTGAAGCGCTCAATGTTGGGCGCCGATTGCGCCATCTGGAAGGACGGGTGGTTGGCGACGGCGACGAGCAGCGGCTTGAAGCGTGTGTAGGTCATCATGGCCTCAATGTATTTCGGGTACTCGTCGTCCATGGTCATGGTGGCCAGCTTGGCGCTGATGTCGACCATGGACTTGGTAAACACGCCCCGCAGCTGGCCGTCCTCGTCGTCGTCGAAGCGGGACACGGCGTCGGTCAGGAAATCCATGTCGAGGCTGAGCGGGTCGTCGGGGCGCATGCCGCGGAGGAGGTTCGGCATGAGGGTATCGTGCAGAGGGTTCCCGTCACGTCTGAGGCAGTGTTAGTAGTGAAGGCGGAGAGGCGCGCTCTCGGAGAACAAGAACAGGGACAAGAGCGGGGGGGTAGGGAGGGGGGGGGGATCGCACCCAAAGTATTCCGGCATGGTCAGGGCAAAGATGATGTTGCTCATGCACAGCCGCTTGATCTCCTGCAGAACGGCCACCCGCTGGGGCGCTGTGATACGCGACTTGAGCAGCCGGTTCACAGCCTTGTAGACGGGCAGCAGGTAGTCCAGCAGGGGCTTCTTGTGGGAGAAGGCCGAGCACGCCTCGAGGAAGGCCGGGTCAATGTCGTCGACGGTCAGCCGCAGTGGCTTGGTAGCGGCGGCAGCGTCCTCACCGCCGGCGCGGTCTTGAATCTCACCCCGTAGGTCTTTGAGTAGCGTAAGCGGCGTGCCGTGCCGGTTCTGTGTCTGGTCCGGCGACACGGTCACGTGGAGGAGGGACGAGATGGTGCTGTCGGTCCACTCGGCCAAAGCGTCGGCGGCGGAGACGGGGTTCGGGGTTGGGGTCGAGGGAGTCGCTGTCGGTGTCGGTTTTGCGGCCGGTGGTTGCGGCTGCGGCTGCTGCTGCTGCTGCTGTTGTTTTTGTGGCACGCCCGGGGGAGTGTTAGCGGTAAGGGCAAGCCGAGGGCGCTTGGAGGGAGAGGCCTCGCGGTCTGCGCGGGTGCGGTCTTGGTTGTTACCTGATCCTGATGATGCGTCGGCCGGCGGCGGCCGCGGTGTGATTGTGATCATCCTGGTGGTCGGCGTAGGTGTGGGCGTCGAGGAGGTGGTAGGGGAAGCTGCGGACGCCGGCGAAGCTGTCGGTCTGGGGGATGTCGCCGCAGCTGCACTGTCCTGCGTGGCGGAGGAGGAGCCGGTGGCCGCTGGAGAAGATGACGTGCCACCGCCCAGCTTGGCTAGACGCCGTGCCCGCATCTAGACGTCAGTGTTAATAGAGTGCTTTTCATACTGACAGGTTGGAGAGCGGCCGGGCGATGGGGAAAGGGCTTTGATCCTACCTGCTCGGCGCTGGGCAGCGTGGGCTCCGGACCCTCGTTTGGATCCATGCTGCTGTTGTGGACTATGGGGATGTGGGAAGAGGCTCTGCGAGAGGAGGTAGCTGTAGGTCGTGCAGTTGTAGATAGTGATGATGAATGAAAATATGCCGAGCGTGGGAAACGTGAACGAGGGAGGAGGTGCGTCGGATGCGTGGCAAGCTCGTCGTGGGCGGCTGTTGGGTCGACAGCTCTGGGGGCCGGCGAGTCGGTAATCCGCGGGTAATGCTGAGCGATGCGGATGTCAAGCGAGAGAAAGTATGTGAAGAGTAAGAAATAACTTGGGAGGAACACACGAGTGGGCAAAAGTGGTGATAGTGGGGCCCGATGTAGGGAAGGATTGTTGACCGTGAAGGAAGGCACGTCTCGGACCGGTTGCTGCTTCCCTGTCGCGATGCTTCTCGAAAGTGTAGGACCTCTGGCCGATGGATGTCATTCGCAGGGCAGGAGCCTAGCTGGTTGGTGGTGATGCCCCGCACTTTCCTGTTTCGCCGCGTGGTAGCCTGTGGCAGGCAGCTGAAAATGTGCTGGCAGTGGCCACGGTTGGTACTGTTTAGCGGTGATGCTGCAGGGCAGACTTGGTGAACAGGCTGGCGTTTTAGGCCGGCAATACGCCATTGTTGGGAAAGGGTCCTTTCCTCCAGGGCCTAAAGGCGGTGTGGCAGCAGCCTACTCCGTAAGACCAGGGGCCAATTCCGCCTTTCCCACATCTCGCCCCGCCGGCTTGAATCGAGCTTCAGAGAAGCTCACAGAAGGCAGACGCGCTGCCAGCATTAGTAATGCCCCACTCATAGCCGCCACAGGCCGCCGTAGCCAGGAACCGCCGACCAACTCTGAGCGAGATGTCGAACATCACCGTTTTGGACAGCATTGGTATTTACGAGAAGAGTTCAGAGGCAAAGTTGAGAGGATATCGTGAGAGGATATAGTGAGAGGATGCATTTTATTTAAAAATGGCCCTGCTTGCAGTTTAGGCCAGGTGTATCCCATAGTCCGGCCTTTTGGTGCCCGCATAACGATGATGATAGTGATAAATACAAATAAATGCACTGCATTAACTACTCCTTGTCAAGGACATGCCAGTCCGTTTTCTGACTCATACTAAAGCCGTGGCGGATTCTCGCGGTCGCTCATGCGTCGTGTCGGCATGACCATGCCGCCGGTCGGGACACGCAGCACCGTTGGAGGTCCGCGCAAGCCGGCCGTGCCAGCGTTCGCCGACGGCCCGGCTGCGGCAGAGGCACCCGCGGCTCCATTGGCACCAGGAGGCACGGCGGTCGGGCCATTGGGCGGCGCCGCTGGGTGACCATTGGCCACGCCGTCGTCGCCTGCACCCCCGGCGCCACCTCCACCCCCGCTTCGTAGGCCGACCGATCGCTTCGTGGTCTGCCGGAACGACTCCATCAGCCAGCGCACGTACATGCTAATGTGGCCCATGGTGTTGCGCATCTCCAGGATCTGTTCCTTGAGCGGGCCCAGCTCGTTCATAAACAGTTGCGCCTGGCGCGCGTCGACTTCGCCGAGGTAGCGCTCGAGGTTCTCGACCTTGGCGTCAAAAATGTCAATGTAGGCGACGATGCGGTTCATGCGGTCGTCGCTGTTGTTGTCATCGGAAGCGAGTGCACTGGTACCGCCGGCCGCAGACGCGTTGTGCACGAGGGGACCGCCAGTGGGTGGTGTGCCTGGCCGCGTTTCGCCGCCGCCGTTCGCCTGTGCGAGAGTGTCACCAGCGGCCGCCGCGTCGTAGTAGCTGCTCAGGTCCTGGTGGGGGTCGAGCGCCGGCTGCGTTTGTGAATAGACCTGCCCTTGCAAGTTTGGGTGCTGCGACGGGTACTCGTAAAGCTGCGGTGCCGCGGTCGCAGCGGGCTGCGGATTGGGAGCCGGGGTCGGTGGCTGTGGCGGCCGGGCGGCCATCTCGGCCTCGAGCTTGCGCACGCGGTCCTGTGAGTCCTGCAGGACCGTCTCCATGCTGTCCATATCGGCACGGTGGGCGCGATTCATGCGCATGATCATGCCGTACAAACAAGTCCGCTCGTGGTCGCCAAAGTCCTTCTTCTTACTTGTGTAGGAGCAGCCGGACGTGCGGAACTTGCACTCGATACGGCGCTCCGCACACCCCATAACGTGCGTGCCGTGGCGGTGGCGCGGCACGGCCGCGAGGCAGTGCTCGCACATGAGCTCCTTTTGGTTGCAGTCGGTGTCGTAGTGGTCGTCGAGCGCCGCCAGCTCGACGGGCTTGCCGCAGTAGACGCAGTCGACGGCCTTGTGGAGGCAGCTGCCCTCCTCGCTGTCGCGGCGCGTCACCAGCTTGTCGCAGCACGGATCGGGGCAGGGGATTTTCGTAAAAGCGCACTCGGCCTTGTAGTGCTCCTTGATGAACGAGCGGGCCGACGTGTAGTCGCAACGCCGGTTGGGGCAGCGGACCTGAAGGTTGTCGAGCTGGTTGGAGATGATGTGCGGTGCCGGCCGTGCGGGCACAGAGCCGTCTCTAGACGAAAAGCGCTGGATGGGATTGCGGTCAATGGGACAGCGGTTGCTGTGCCGCAGCGACTGGGAAAGGCACTTGGCGCAGAAGATGTGGAAGCACGTTGTTATCTGGGGCTTGACCAGCGGAGCGCGGCAGATGGGGCAGTCGAGGTTCTCGTCGTAGGTGCCAATGTATTCGAGCGCGTGCCAATCGAGCTTCGGTGTCTTGGACCGATTCCGTTGTTGCCGGATCACGAGCGACTGGCCGTCGAGCTGTGGTGCGCCGTGCCCGTTCCCGTTCCCGTTCCGTACCTGTGTTGCTGCCGTTGAGACTTCTGCTTCTCTTGCTGCACCTCCTGGTGGCCGGGGGGCGGTGGCTGGTGTCGGAGGCACTCCCTCTGTATCCGTACTCGTCGGTGTGTTGCTTGCATTCCGTGCACGATGACGCGCCATCAACTCGCGTAACTGCCTGGCGCTCGTCGCTGCTCCATCTTGCGCGTGCGTGCTCGATGGCGCATCGCTGTTACTTTGCTGCTCCTCGACGGGCGTGGGGTTGTTGGCATGCTCTGCCGCGTGGTCGGATTGTCGCGGGCCGACGGTGCTCGGCGAAGGTGACATTATTCTGTATTGCTCCATGAACTCGCGCATGTCTGCTCGTCGCGGCGGCGATGCTATCACCGATATTGATCCATCACCGCTGCTGCTAGCGCGGCTGCGGCCGGTGCTCATGCGGCGCTCTATGCTATTCCGCCGGCTCTCGCTCTGGCTGGTGTTGGGGTGCGAGCGAAGGTCGAGGCCGCCGCCGGCCTCGTCACTCTCGGCGGAGTCTTCGTCGTGTGGCGGCAGGTTGGGGAAGCGTTGCGAGCGATTGCGGCCGGCGTTGGTGACGGCTGTCCGGTACTCGTCCGCAAAGAACTCTTCGGGAGTGTTGGGCGGCGGCATGGTTGCTGTCGATGACGAGAAGAGGGTGCGCGTCTCAGCGTGGAAGGGTGGTGTTTGTCGGTCGCGCGCGTCGTGCTGTCCGAAGATGTAGCGGTGGCGGATGGAGGGGCACAGTTGGAGAAATGCAAGGTGTCGCAGGCCCCGGTCGCCCTACTTTTGCTTGCGCTTTTGTGGGTTGCAGAGATTCGAAGTGTTTTGTCAATCGAAATTGGTGAACTTCAGTGTCGGTGAGCGCCACGGAGCCAGAGTGGCATCGCGATGATCCCGGGAGATCAATGCCAAGTTGCGCTGGTTGACCTTGCGATTCGGCGGCGCACTTTTGTCTTGTGAATGTATGCTGAATGGGTGGCGTTCGGACGGAAGGCCGAGGCTTCGGGGTCAAAAACACGCGAAAGAATGCGCCAATGACTCGTTACCTCAGCGCACTGTAGTGGAGACGTAGTGCCACGGTGCCCTGAATTGTGGGGGAGCGTGATTGAATCAAGCGCTAATGATGCAAACGGACAGCGCACTGCCGGTGGGTGATGGAGAAGTGATGGTGTGGTAATGGGAAGCAAAAGTGAGGCAGTTTTGAGTTGAGAATGATGCAAAGATGTCAAGTAAAAAGAGATGCGTTCTGTCAAAATGTTGGGAAGGTGCGTCTGCTGAGCAGTTGGGGAAAGAGCATTCCGAGAACAGATGTTCATTCCCGTGTCGCAGGCAGGAGCTCTGGTTGGGTTGCAGGCGGTCGCGGAGCCTCCCATTGGTCCGTGCGAGCGACACTTGCGTCACTGTGATGACAGTGTGAGGCACGTGACCGTTCACATCAGTTCCACCTCCGAGTTGTGTCCTTGAGTTTCTGACCACCAAACAACACCGCCATGTATTCATGAATTGGAGTAATTTCTTCGAAAAATCACGGTTATGCTTGAATTTATCTGGGATGGACTCGATAATTTTTATTGATTATTTTTTATCACGTAACGGCAACTAGTCGACGGCGGTAGATGAAACTACTTATTATTATTATTATTATCCGCTTTTCTCAGCCAGTCCTGGCTATTAGCGACTACTAGGCAGAACCCTCCGGGGAAAAAACTGCCGCAGATCTGAGTGGGTGTGTGTTCTAGTTACAGGTGTGTTTAGTAAACCACGAGTGGTTACTAGTAGATAGGGAAGAAAACTAAATAAAACAAAACAAAATAAAATAAAACAGAACTATCGGTGTGGTGGTGCCTCACGTTGGCGTCGGTGACCTCTCTAGCTCTCTAGCTAGCTTATACTCCGTGAGCCTCTCGCTCCGGATGAGCCAGCGGAGGAGTGGTCGGGCCGTGAGGCCCGTCTGTAGGCGGCGGTCTAGGTCCGCTGGCGTACGTGGCCAGCCGGCCGGCCGTGTGGGTGCTGCTGTACAGGATAGGAGGACGTGGGCCGGGGTCTCCTCCTCGGCGCCGCACTGGCACGCTGGTGAATCAACGGCCCCTCTCCGGGAGAGGTGGGCGTTGAGGCCGATGTGCCCGGTGCGGATCTGCGTAAGGAGGCTGCTTTCGGCCTTCGTAAGGTGGAGGTGGCGGCGCCGTACGGCCCGTGCCGTCCAGCACGGCGTCCGCGCGGCGAGGGATCCTGCGGAGTGGCCGTTGCTGGCGTCTTGTTGCCAGCGGGCCTTCCAACGGTCGGTGACGGTAGCCCAGTCCGTCTCCTCGGGGGCAGGTGGCCGGGGTGGGGCGGGGGGAGGTGCGAAATGCTTAGTAAACGGCCGGGGGCGGTGGACCGTATCCCGGATAGCTTGGGCTTTCGTTTGGTAGTCCGGTCGGGTTAAGAAGACGGCGCGGCGGTAGGTAAGGTATAGGTTTAACGGGGGTATACCCGCCTCGGAGTGGAGGAGGTGGATAGGCGTGGATTTATAAGCCCCGAGGACGGTGCGGAGGTAGCTATGGAAGATAGTGTCGAGAGAGGCCGTCGGCCGGCGGTTGCCCTCTTCCGGGAGGAAGACGCTCGCGCCGTACGCTGCCGTGCTCTTGAGCACCGCCGTATAAATCGTACGGGCCCACGGGAGCGTACACCCCCACGTCTTCCCGGTGAGTCTCGTGAGAGCGTGGCTTTGCGTGGTGAGTCGGCGTTTTATTTGCCGGAGGTGCTCCGAGAAGAGGAGCTTCCTGTCGAGCCAGATACCCAAGAAGCGGGCCGACTGGCGGGGGGTGAGGACGGTGTCCCGGTTGAGCGTAAGCGTCTCCATCGGGGCCGCGTGAGTGCGGGAGAAGTGGAGGAGCTCGCTCTTTGCTGGCTCGAATACGACGCCTCTCGGCCGCGCCTAGGCCTTGACTGTGGTCCACGCCTCCCGTAAGAGACGGCAGCAGAGGCCTGTCGTACGGCTGACGGCGAGGAGATTGGTGTCGTCTGCGAAGCCGATGGTAATAATCCCCCGGTGGCGGCGTAGGGCTTGGTATAATGGTGATGTAAAGAGGATAAATAGGATAGGTGATAGCGGGGACCCTTACGGGACGCCGGCGGTGACGTGGCGCGCCGGTGCCGTCTTCCCGTCGAAGGCGAGTACCGTCGTCCGGCCTGTTAAGTAGCTCGTAACCCAGGTGATTAGCCAGATCGGGAGGTGGAGGGTGTGTAGAGTGTAGATAAGCCACCCGTGGTGGACGTTATCGAAGGCGCCTTGGATATCGAGTTGGAGGAGGGACGCCGTAGTGCCGAGGCCCCACGCGTACCGTACGGCGTCGGTAAGGAGCAGGGCCGCGAGCTCCGTTGACCGGTAGCGCCGATTGCCCATCTGGCCCTCTGGGAGGAGGTGATTCTCCTCCGCCGTGTCGGCGAGTCGGCGGGCCACGATGGCCTCGATGGCTTTACCGACGGTACTAAGGAGTGCGATCGGCCGCCATCCTTTTACTTCCTGTCTCTCCCGCGCGGTCTTGCCGGGTTTCGGGATAATGATTGTACGGGATGCCTTAAAGTGTGACGGCCAGTGGCCGAGGTGGAGGCTGGCGGTGGCTATGTTCCGTAGCCATGGGAAGAGAGAGTCGCCGCAGGCGCGGAGGAGTGCGTTTGTTATTTGGTCCGGCCCGGGGGCCTTCTTCGGTGAGGTGCGGTGGACTGCTGCCGAGACCTCGTTTATAGAGACGTGTTGGCTTATAAAGATACGGCCGAGCGGTGTTGCGGGAGGTGGTGGGGGGGGTGGTGCGGCGTCTGGGGTTGGGAAGAAGCGGTGGGAGAGGATCTCCGCCTTATCGTCGACGTGCGTGGCGTACGTGCCGTCTGGGCGCCGTAGCGGCGGGAGGAGTGGGGGGGCGGATGGGGCGTGGCTCCGGGAGCGCGCCCACTTCTCGAGCCTCCATAGGTCCGCGTCGCTCGCCGAGGCCTTATATAATACGGTCCGCCAGTGGCGCGTGCCGGCCTAACGGAGGGCCCGTCGTTATGCCCGTCGTGCCTCGCGTACGGCGTCGTGTGCGGCCGTGGATTGGTCGCCGGCTCGTACTCTCCTCTCTGCGGTACGGAGTGTGGCGGTGGCGGCGGCGGTGGCCTCGTCCTAGCCGGGAAAACGCTGTCCGCGGGGTAGTGACTTGGCCGGGACGTACGCGTGTATAATGCCGGTGAGCTTACCGATAAGGTCGTCCGTTTGGCGCTCTAACTCGGTAATAGAGTTAGGTAGAGGGGGCGTAGGGAGGAGGGTCTTTCGGCCTAAGGCCGCGGCCTTCTCGGTCCTTATTCTAGGCCAATAGAAGCCGTTAACCAGCACCGGCGGCGTCGTTACTAGTATAAGGCAGGCCTGTAGCGTGTAGTCGGAGCCCGGCCAGTCGAGCGTAGAGTATATAGCCCGGAGGCGTAGCGAGGCCCACGTATAGTCTATCGTTGATAGCCGTTAGTAGGACCTGTTACCTTATAGCTGCCACGTCGGCGTACCCGGTAGTGTAAGTAAGGATAGGTCCCACCTATCCGTTAGGTTAAGGAGGACGCCGGCGTGTACGGAGGTCCGCCCGGCGGCGTCCCAGAGGGGGTGGTGTAAGTTAACGTCTCCCATCAGGACGACGTCGGCGTTCGGTCCGGGGCGCGGCTAGACGGCGAGGCGGGTGAGTGGCGAGTCCCATCGCCGCGGGCCCGGAGGGAGGGGCTCGCTGTAGATACCGAAGATGTGGAGGGGGCGCGGCCCTTGCGTGTGTATCGTGATATAGATGAGGTCTTTTCCGGCTGTATACTCCCAGCAGGATAGCGGTAGGCTCTTCGCCACGTAGCCGGCGAGGCGGCCCTCCCCGGCCCAGAGCTTATAGTATTTACCGGAGGCCGGCCCGGGGGCGTCGCCGCTCGACGTCTTTATTACTTCCTGTAAGAAGAGGACGTCGGCGCCGAGGGTGTCGGCGTAGTGGAGTGCTGTCCGTGCGTGGTCGTTAGTTTTGTGAATATTCCATGAAATAATTAGTACCATTAGAGGGATAGGGGGGGGAGCTGCGGCGTGCGTGATATATCGGCTGTATCGGGGCGGGCGGGGGATAGGCGGCGGCCTGTGCCGCTGGCGCCTTGGTGCTCGGCGCGGGTATCCGGGTAGAGCGGGCAGGTGCGGGAGTAGGCTGGGTGTGGCCCGCGGCAGTTCGGGCAGCGTCTCTCATCCGAGGGCTTAGTACAGGGACTCCCGTGAGCACCTCCGCAATCCGCACAGCGGGGGGGCTTCTAGCAGCCACGCGCCTCGTGCTCCCACGTCTGGCAACGGTGGCAGATTCGTGGCCGGGTGTCTTGTTTATACGGGACGGCGTAGTAGAGGGAGTAGTCGAGGATAACGCCGTCCCGGATAAGTAAGGCGGCGTCGGTGTCAGTGGCCACGGTAAGGCACAGGCTGCCGGCGCGGGCTGGCGGGCCGTCCTTTCGGATCATAGGCCGTGTTTGGAGGACTTGGCAGGGTGCCGTAAGCTTGCCGCGTAGGTCCTGGAGGAGTATATCCGCCGGTACGTTACGGAGGACTACTTTCGGACCGGTGATCGTAACGTCGGTGCCGAGGCTGTCCGCCCAGGACGTATCCCTGACGTACCACCGGTCCGTCCCTCCCGGGAAGACGACGGCGCTATCGCCACTAGGGAGCTGCCGCACGGCGATAACCCGTACGCGGTCGCCGGCGGCGGACTATACGGCGTTAACGATGGCCTTACAGGACAGCGGTTGCGTTATACGGCTAGTGCGGAGGATAACCTCCTCGCGTAGTGGTGGCTTCGTTACTATGGTAGGCGTGTGGTTGCTGTGGCGGTTGTTTATTTGTTGTGGTAGGGGGGTGGTTTACGTGGCGAGGCGGGAGGCGTATATGGGTGGTGGGTTGCTGGCGGTGGTCGGCGCGGCCGTAGTGGCCGGAGGCGGCGTCGTGGCAGCGCGGAGTGCTTGGGAGGTGACAGTATAGAAGAGCTTTTGCAGGATCGTATCGACGGCCGAGCCGGTAAGGGGGTCGGCTTCGTATACGATGGCGAGTGCGGCTACGAGGGCGTCTGCGTGGCCGTCGGCGATGCCGCAGATCTTGGCGACGTCCCCGGGGATGTTCGTCGTGTGCGGAGTGATGGCCGGCTGAGCGGCACGTGTGGTGGTTGTCTTGCTCGGGGTCGGGGGGGTGGCAGAGGCGGCGTCGCGGTCGGGCGGCGTGGAGGGCACGCCCGGAGGCGTCTCTACAGCCGTGCGGCTGCGCTTGGCCGGGGACCGTTGCAGGCCCTCTGAGACCGCGGTGATATCGTTCGTAGGGCGACGTGGCAGAGGACTGCTGGCGAGTGGCGTGCTGTCGGCCGTGGGTGGTCGCGTGCGCTTATTAGTCGTCGGTGGTGGTGCGGCGGGTGCGCCGCGGTGCGGCGCCGTGACGGCGCGCGGCGCGTTGCACCTGCCAGGCGCGGCGGTGGGCATGCCGGTGGCAATGCGGGCGGGAGAGGTTGCAGGGGTCAAGCGTGTGTATTCGTGTTTTACATAAATTGTTTATTTCTTTACGTGTAATTTTGGCATTATTTGTCAATAAATCACGTATCTTGGGGGTGAAGGGGGTTGAAGCATGATGAAACTACTTATTTAATCATGAAAACTGTTCACTTTAAAATTTCATTCATATTATATGAGAGGAAAAAAAGAGAAACACAAAAAAATAGTAACTTAATAGATATAAACATTTTGACTTTGATTTCCCGCAGGATGCATATAGAAAGTATGCATATGAAGGAATTAAATTAAATGGCATGGGCTCTAGCAGATTCTCACGGCAGACACGCAATCAGTTGCATTGCATATTTGTGGTGTTCTTTCAAACCACACTGCGGCCACTATAATATTATATGGGGAGCATTTTTCAGTCATTCATAAACAACACTTTCACTCTGCATAACTAGGCAAGAGGAGAGCCGGGCGTTGTTATATCCCGGAAGCATGATGCGTGAAGATATTGTCAGCATTATAACCAACAACGAGATATTCCTATTTGTTTTCCCAATATGGCAAAAACGAGCTGTACAGTAACTACTGACGATTTATTTATCGTCTTTATAAGGCATTGCATCATGGCCAAGCTGGTATAGCTATTGATATCTCTCGCCTGTCACCCACGTCGTTTAGATTGACATTGCCACCTGTGATCGGCCTTTACAGCATTGGCTATAAGCGAGAGGAGGAAGATATCGAGACATGTCTGGTCCGAATAGATGAAGCAAACCTCCGGGAAAAGAGATGTGCATGATTCTAGGGCGTATTGTATCAGCCCAGGGAGTCTTATCTGCTGCGGCGGCTATTGACCGTATTTATAAAGAGTCGGTAGAGGAGACCATATTAAGGAGATAATTAAGAGAATTAGCAGTTTGAGAGCCCTGACGAGGTGCAGATGGAAGAATAAATAAAAATGGATAAAATAAAAGTTCTGCTATAAAGCTGTAACAACGGTATACCCGACACAAGAAAAAATCGTGAAATAGTAGTCTACACGAGAAAGATTTCCTCTTTCCGTCTCCTCCTTCCTGCTTCTAACCGAACTCACCACGTTAGATTGCCGTCTGCACGACAATGGCGGCCACCTCGGAGTCGATAATGGGGCCGTGGTACTCCATGCGGGCGCGGATAAAGTACCAGATGAGGCTGAAGATGAGGACACCGCCGGTGACGACGATGCTGTAGTTCATGGTGCTGGCGTTGGGGTGGTACTCGGAGGGCCACAAACTGAAAAAGATGACAAAGACCATGTAGCAGCAGGCATAGATGTTATTGGCGATGCCGAGCCAGCCGGGGACATGGAACCAGCCCCAGCTGTGGTCCTCGGCGGTGATTTCGAGGGCGGCAACGGTGCCGTCGGCGAAGCTCGGGGAGGTCAGAACGGGGATCAGATCCATTTTAGCAGTGTCGGTCATGACGCCCTTCTCGGCCACCGCAATCTCTCCATCTCCTCTGGCGCCGCTAACGCTGCTGTTGCCGGCAGCAGTCGTGCTGGCCAGCACCTTCTCGGGGACCTCTTCAATGTCTTCGGTGGTGGCCGCCTTGCCCGGGTACGGCTTGATCTGGCCCTTGATGCGGCGGTAGAGCAAAAAGGTAGAGGGCACAAAGTACGACCCATAGAAGCCGGTAATGTTGAGTGAGACGACATCGTTGAAGGCGGCCGACGAGCCGACGTAGATGAGGCAGATGACAGCCGAATAGGCGCCGACGACGAGAATGGCGTTGATGGGAACCTGGTTGCGGCGGTCGACCTTGCGCAGGGTGTCGCTAAAGGGGGCGCCGCGGTCGCGGGCGAAAGACCAGGACATGCGCGAGGCGGTGGTCAGGATGCCAATGGCGCAGGACCAGATCAGGGCGAGCGTGATGGCACCCAGCGCGACGGCGCCAGGGACGCTCTGCAGGGCGTTGTAGAACACCTGGAGGAACGGGTAGCCCGTCGCAGAATTGAGGACAGACTCGACGTCGCCGACGTTGTAGAGCAAAGTCAGCATCATAGTGAGGCCGATGATGCCATTGAACACGAGACTGGTCATGATGGCCATGGGCACATTGCGCGTGGGCCGGTCGACCTCCTCGGCCATGTGCACGCTGCAATCGGCGCCGACAAAGTTGGAGACGCAGCCGACGTAGCCGACCAGGTACGACAAGCCCTGGGTGGGCCAGCCGCCCTCGTTGATGCTGGTCGTGAACACAAAGGCCGAGGTGGAGTGGGTGCCGTAGGCCCAGAGGCAGCCGACCACAGTAAAAAAGCCGGCGACGTGCAGCATGATGGTGCCAATTTCAAACTTGGGCTGGGCGCCCGGGATCAAGGCGTTGATCAGAATGGCCGAGAAGATCATGGCCCACGAGAACAGAGTGCCCTGCCAGCGCGTGGCGCGGTCGGCATAGCTGGGGTCGCGCAGGATCATGAGGCCCTGGAGAATGGTGCCGCCATAGATACAGTCGGCGGCGATGGTCGAGATCCAGGCCATGGAGGTCAGCCAGCCGATGAGATAGCTGGCGAATTCGCGGTAGCGGTTGGGGGCGAGCATAAAGACCCAGTAGTACTGGCCGGCGGCGATGGGCGCCATCGAGGCGAGCTCGGATATGACCATATAGATGGACATGGACGACAGCCAAGAGATGATGTACCCGTACACGAGACCGGCTGGGCCGCCGTTGGTGAAGCCGAGACTCAGAAGGGACAGCACGGCCTCCCAGATGATGAGCTCGGAGGTGGCAAAGCCCAACAGCGACCAGAAGCTGAAACGGCGTTTCATTTCCTGCTTCTTGCCAAGCTTGGCCAGGCCAACATCGTCGGATGTGAGGGCCATGTTGACGGAGGGAGGGGGTGGTCGAGGATGTGTACAGGGGATATAGAAATAGGGTGGAAAGGAAATTGAATAAAAGAAAATAAACAGAGAGGAAAGACACAGAAGTGAACAGCTGAAAGAATGAAACAGAGCGTTGTGATATCGGAGAGGCTCGCCCGAGGAAAACGTCAAAGAGATGATGGAAATGGGATGATGGGATGATGGGATACTGGGGATTTATAAATAGGGGTGTGTTTGTGTGTGTGTGTGTGATATGTGTGAGGATGTCTGGAAGCGAAAATATAATGGGAAGGAGGAGCACCAGAGCCGTGTAAGAAAAGGTCGTGGTTTCCTAAACCAGAAGACGTCTGGCAGACAGTGACCGCCAATGGGATAGGGGAAAGCAATGTTATGGCCGGTGTTGGAGTCGTTCTGGGTGGCGGAGCTGTAGTTCGTACGATGCACTAAATACAGAAACCTCACTGATAGGCCCCAGCGGGATAGGTCTCCAAGGCTCATGGCCGTCTTGGTTCCTCTTTGTGGACACAGCGTGGAGGAAGAGGCGACTTACGATATCATGGTCGGTGACACGACAGGATCCTGGGTATCACGGGTATCTTGGGATTGGGATGCTAGGGTGAGGCAAGCCGGATGTCGACAGTCGCGGATTGGCCCTGCGGCTAGGTGTGTCTCTGAGTGTCTTCGGAGGCGAATGCCGGAACCCAAATAGCGAGGTGTGTATGAGTGTGTATTGTGTGTATCATTTGTATCTTGTATTGCCGTTTTGTTTGTGGGCATTCTGGTCTATCAGTTGCCATCACCGACCTCGCCTCTCACCTCTCACCTCCCTTTCCTCCCAACCACTCCATCGCCTTATCCACCTCCTCGGCCGTGCCGCACACCAGCCCGCCCCGCTCGTCCGTGTCCGCCAGCGGCGTGTCTAATACTGGGAGGCCTGTCGCCGCGTTCACGGCCTTGCCGCCGACACACTCGAGCACCAGCGCCACGGGGCACAGCTCGTAGAGGCGGCGCAGCTTGGCCTTGCTGGTGGTGGTGACGGGCGACAGGTAGATGCCGTGCTTTTTGACCAGAATGTGGACGAGGTCGGGCACCAAGCCGCCCGAGTAGCGCAGGGTGTACTTGCTGGTGATGTAGTGGGTGATCAAGTCGCGGTAGCGGACATCCTCGGCGGCGGCGCGGGCGTTGGCTGGGGCAAAGTACTTTGTGGGGGCGTCGGTCGCCAAAGTGACTTCGGGGTGGATGATTTCCCACGACAATGTTGCGTCCGAATAACCCAGATCGATGCACACGGGCTTGCCGCCCGGCACGCGCAGGGCGACGAGGGCGGTCGTGCGCGGCCCGTAGACACCAAGCACAGAGGCGACCTGTGCATCGGCTGGACGCGAACCCAGGGCCGTCGCACCGTCCCAAATGCCGGCAATCGTTCCGACGGTCCAGTTGGGCGCAATGATGGAGCTGCCGTCGAGGGGGTCAAAGGCGACGGTGTACACTTCGGGGGACTTTGTGGAAACAGAAGAGACTTGGCGCTCGATGGGATCCTCTTCGGAGCTGGCCGTGGCGACGGTCGGACAGCGAGCAAGCGCTGCGCGAATCAGATTCTCGGCAGTCACGTCCACATTCAGCTGATCGTCGCCAAAGGCGTTGGTGCCGCCGGCGAGGGCGACATGGTGGGCAGCGCGCAGGGCCTTGGCGACGGCGGCGATGCTGTCGAGGAGTGCGGGCAGAACGGACGTGGCGAGGGCGGTGCGGTCGGCCGTGCTTGCGGATAAGACCGACTGCAGGTGCTGCACGATAGCGGCGGTGCTGGATGATGTCATCTTGGGCGTGTGTGTGATGTTGTGAAGACGAGTAGTCGTGATGAGGGATATTGAGTGACAAAAGTGCATGAGAATTTTATGCCCCACTTTAACTTAGACACCGCCCGGGATGCGCGATGCCGCCCAAGACAGCAACAATACGAAAATAAACGAAAAATCAAAATGCCATGTACTCTGTTCTATCCAAAACAAATATAACAAGAATAAACCGAGAATGAAAAAACCACTCCGTGATTACAAGTTCTGCCCCAGGTTCACCTGCACGGCCTTGGCGTGGGTGTACATGTCCATGGCGTAGGGTCCCATCTCGCAGCCGAAGCCGGTCTGCTTGACACCGGCCTTGAGGTCGGCGGCAATGGTGTGGATGTCATATCTGGAGCCTAGCCTGTCGTCTTTGCATGCACATCCCATGCACATCGTGGCCAAGTTTCTTCCCTAATATAGCTAGGAATGTCTCTCGACCGTGTTAGCTTACGATGCTCCCAAAGCTTCCCAGAGCGGCTCTGTTTGTGTCAACCTAGACATCTAGACTGCCTCTACAGTCGTTATCAAAACGCGGGAGAGACAAGGGTATCGATCAAAAAGATACAGACTACCTCTGGATGGGAAGTGAAATGGGCAACGTTGTAAGAGGACAAATCTCAGTGTGTGCAAGCCTCACTTCCCCTGCCGGTCTGGGGTTCCGGCAGCTGTGTTTACGTCGCACCTGGAGCTCCCTGGTTATTGAAGACCTTAGTTTGTTTGCTGAACGAGGCGAGACAAGCCGTAAGGAGGCGGCACTGCTCATTTCCGTCGGCGGTTCGACGGTATGGCAGCTGAACGGTGACTGATGGACAAGGAATAACAAGCGCATTTTTACTCACAAGAGGGACGATCCACAGACGGCTATAGATGTCGATGTCCTTCGAATGGATAGCCGTTAGAGCTATATCGAAATGTTTCTATACAGGATTATCGATTAACGTGTCGCGTAAGTGACCGTTGCTGTTGGTGACGACGCTTCATTTATTTACGTAAACAGCTACTATGGATGGCATACTACGAATAGTGTGGCTCGTTTATAGTTGCAATTCTATCAAGGACACCTTGAGTCTTGGCGTACAAAAACCCAGCCGGCTCGAACATGCGAAGATCCAAGCGACGTCGACGTCTGTGCCAACATGTCCTTGCAAACATGTCTGTGCAAATAAACTTTCGTTCCCAGAAACGAGATGATGCGCTTACAATACCACCCTCAATGGCTACCAACACTCGCTTAATTTGTTATCGTTCATCTTGCTATTTCTGCCAAGTTATTGCTTCGTCTCGCCTACGGAGTCCGACGAGGTGGCTGGGAGCTGGCCCAAACGACGAATACCATTATGGAGTAACAAATACAGATACAAGAACCATAGCCAACATGTAATAGGCCGTGCCAACGTCGGGCTGCGGATGGTGCAAGGATGCGTTAGTAGAGAGAGACTTTAGTGGAAAACTAGGGCAATGAGACCAAAGAACGAACACGTTTTTGCAATGTGACCATCGTCTTAATATCTAGCTTTCCTACTCGAATGAAACTGGTTTCTCCTGTAAAATCATCGCCGATTATTAGGTACCGGCCTTCGTACTCATTGAGGAGGGATTTTGCATTCCGTGGCCACACCGTCGCCTCGGTGTATGTACCTTCTTTATTGGCTGACTCCTCGGGAGTCATGTTGAACTCTGGAGTGTATGTGCCGATAGTTCTAGTCCACAATGAGTTCTGTCGAACCGTCTTCGGACTCTAGATCGCCGACAATGTCGTAGAAAGCCTTTGTGTATAATGTTAGAACAGCGTCAGGATTTTTCGCACACATTTTGGTAGATTGATAAAGGTCTCGCGGTAAGGTCTCGAGATCCAGTTCCAGCACCAAGATAAAGCTGATGTAAGCTGTTTCTCCTCAGTTAAATGTGCAACTTGCCCATGTTTTTCTTAGATAATATCAAAATGTGGCCCATATTTCGTACGTATTGCAGCAAATCCGTCCCGTTAGAGACAATATAATGCTTTTCTGGCGCGATCCCTCTCTCTTCCCCACATTTTTTCTTCCTTTCGTTTCATCGCTTTAATGTTTCTGATTTTGACGATTGTAGGGCCTGTCTGCTTATAGTATACCTTTGGGTAGTAGGCGAGTGATACGTCAGGCTAGCACAGAGCGTATAGATTAGAGGACTGACATGACCATTAAGAACCACAACGAATCAAACGTACACTCTTTTGCAACTTGATCATGGTCTCAAGGTCCAAACTCTCCACAAGTATGAGGATTATTGTACCGTCAAAGTCGTCACCAGTATACTGGCATTTACCTTGGGCATCATAGTCCTTGAGAAGCGCGGATATCTCGCCGAGGTTCTTATAGTCGCGAGGGTATATAGCCGCATCAGTCCCAGCGCCGATCTCATTGACTTCTTCAGGGCGTAGGTCCGGAGGTTGCCGTCGCGAGTATGCGACATCAGGAACCTCCTCCTCTGAAGATTCTTGACCCGAGCCGGAGTCTGGATGTTCGTCCGTTGAAGACTGGGGAGCGATAGGGGCAGCCTCCTCTTTGGTGGATTCTTCAAATTCCATGACAATGTCTGGTCGTCCTGTAAGACGACCGACTGATTTTGGTCGTTGTGTTGTCTAGCGAGAAGTAGATGTGTCGGCGTGGGACGTAAATACTGTAGGAGTTTGTCGTATTTATATGCCGCTACGGGGTTACCATCACATTGATTTTCAACGCATGTAGGACCGTAGCACGGGCAATGAGTCACGCATGCACGGCGCACTTCTTCTGTTTGGTTATTTATTTTGACAATATGACATGAATGGACCAACAGACACCGGTCAGTGGGTTTAAACACCACTCGCTGTTAGATACCATCGGGTCCGAGATGCACTAAAATGGGACGGAATGGCCACGTGGGTCGGCCCCAAAGCGCCCGTACAACATCTACTTTGAGTCAGTTAAAGACAACGAGGCCGCCAAAGCATGGCCCAACGGTGAGAGGTCGTACGCAAAAGGGAAATGGGACGCTATAACGGCAGACGAGCAGGCTATATACGCAATGCTGTGCGAGGAAAGGCGAAGGCAGGCCTGGATCGATTCGTTTAAACACGTGGCAGCGATGAAATATTAACGGTTCGTGGCACGAGTAAAGGAATGGGCTACCTCTTCATACGGGGAGGCAATATGTCACATCTCAAGGAAGCTAGAAGTCCTTTAGTTGCGACTTTTCGAGATGCACTTAAGCCTACCTCTCGAACTGCAAGATAGGGGCCTAAAAGAAAGCTAAGTGGCCGTGCTGGCCCGCGATAGAACAGACATAAAGGCACAGCGGGCACGGGAGCACAGGGGAGCACAGGGGAGCACATCCGCTAAGTAGGTTGGAGCAGGGACGGCACATGTGCACGTCCAAAGAAGGAAATTCTCAATGAGGTTTTTGGGGTTGTATATTGGGCTCTTATAGGGTGTCAACGATCACAAGAATACGGTGTTGGCAACCTTCCCTTCATCCATCCAACAGAAGACACTACCTCGCTACCACATTTCCACAGTTTGTTGTCGTGTTCGACACGTCGAGAACGGCAGACAGAAGGCCACGTTCCGCCGCCTAAATAGATTGGTTCGGCCAGGGCTGGACCATCACCCCAACAGCCAGGATGGCAACCATGGACGCACGCGCCAGGAACACATCCAAGACGGGACGAAGAAGGTCAGAGACGGGACAGCCTGCAGGTACAAATTATGTGCCTGGTCAACGGGTGTCCGACGAATGGTAGCGACCGACTGCACTCTAGCCGCACTCTGGCCGTGCATGTCTTGTGCTTTGCCTGTTATTTAGCCATCTCACGAGAAATTGCACAGACAATAGCAAACATCATAAAAATAGGAAGAAGAGGGAGGGGACGACTCGTATCGTCTTATATTGTATATTTGTGTATATTGAAGCAAATAAGAAAACGTTTCGACCTGGCTAGAATAAAATATGGCGATCATCACCCAATTCTCAACATCGTGAAGATCGTCGTATTAGACTACGCTTTCACCTGCCATTCCATCACCATGCACACTCTATCGACTCTCGCTGTTGCCGGCCTGGCGGCTGTGGCCTCGGCAGCCCCTGCACCTGCCGACGCCCTCCGCCTCACGGTCGACACCGCCACGACGTTCCAGACTATTGACGGTTTCGGATTCAGTGAAGCGTTCCAGCGCTCCAACCAGATCATCGAGCTACCTGAGGCAAAGCGGTCGCAGCTGGTGGACCTGCTGTTCAACGTCACGTCGGGTGTCGGCTTCTCGATCCTGCGCAACGGCATCGGCAGCAGCCCCAACAGCACCAAAGACTGGATGAACACGATTGAGCCAGTGGCGCCCCTGAGTCCTGACGCGGCGCCCTCGTACGTCTGGGATGGCAACGACTCGGGCCAGCTGTGGGTAGCACAGCAGGCGGCCAGATATGGCGTCAAGACGTTTTACGCGGACGCGTGGTCGGCGCCCGGGTTCATGAAGAACAACAGCGACGACGCGGGCGGCGGGTATCTTTGTGGCAGCCCCGGTGCGCCGACGTGTGCCTCGGGGGACTGGCGCAAAGCGTATGCGGAGTACCTCGTGGAGAACGTTGAGCTGTACAAGGTAGGCCCCTAAGCAATGAAAATCAAATGGTGGACCAGGCACTAACAGGACAGCAAAACGGCATCAACATTACGCACCTGGGCTTCCTGAACGAGCCGGACTTTACGTATGTACCTCTTGTCCTTTTAGCATAGGTTACGCTGATACTAACGCACCCCTTCCAGGACCGCCTACGCGTCGATGCAGATGGATGGCAGCATGGCGGCCGATTTCATCAAGGTGCTGCACCCGGTGCTCGCCGCCCACAATCTCACCGACCAGGTGCACATTGCCTGCTGCGACGCCACGGGCTGGGCCACCCAGCGGAACATGTCCAACGCCATCCTGGCGGACAAGACGGCTGCACCGTTGGTGGATGTCTTCACGTCGCATTTGTACACCAGCAAGATTGATGCTCCGTTGCCCTCCGCGGGACAGCGGGCCTGGATGTCCGAGTACGCGGACCTCGGTGGCAACTGGTCCACCGTCTGGTTCTCGGCCAACGCCAGCGCGCGCAACGACACCAAGGCCACGGCCGGTGACGGCCTGACATGGGCGCGGAACCTGCACACGGGCCTGACGACGGGCAACCTGAGCGCTTTCCTCTGGTGGGTTGCCACGCAGGACACGGCCACCAACGGCAACAACAACGAGAAGCTGGTGCTGGTCGACGACGAAGCAGGCACGTACACCGTGGCCAAGCGGCTGTGGGCGTTTGCGCAGTTCAGCCGGGCGGCGCGGCCGGGGGCGGTGCGCGTCAACGTGAAGACCAGCAGCGCCGACGGCTGCCTAGTTAAGGGGACGAGCCCCCTCCGCACGATTGCGTTCCACAACGCCGACGGGGCGGTGGCGGTGGTGGCGATCAATGACGGCGCCACAGACGTGCCCGTCAGCGTGCGCAGCCGTGTCGAGGGTGCGGCCTCGGTCGAGGCCTGGGCGACAGACTCGACACGGGATTTGGAGCGTGTGGAAGTCACAGTGGATGCGCACGGCGACGTGAGTGCGGCCGCCGTGCCGGCGCACGGTGTGTTGAGTGTGATTGTGCGTGTCTAATGGGTGGTGGAAGCATGTTGAAAATGGTGTGTTGTGTGTTCTCTTTCTCTCCTTTACGGTCAATTGACTGGCAACTGCCGACGCGATCGTGTTTTTCTTCATATAATCGGTTTTGTGGCATCCGTTGTCTATTGTGGCATGATTCTCTTCGTTCCATGTTCGCTTCGACGGCATAATTACGATGCACAGGCACAGAAATAGATGGAAATAGTGACAGACAACGCATTGTCAAATGTAGACCAAGGACGTGAAGCACCAATTTAAAGTGACCAGGGAGCGTTGACCAGGGGTGCCAACATCCACCCGCTCGGATCGGTCCCCACCCGACCTGCCGAAGAACCCTGATGGCGACCTTGATGGGCTCGACGGGAGCGGTGAGACGGCAACTCGAAGAGACGTGATAAAGGAAAAAATTACAACGATGTACAGAGTACGGTACAGCGGTGAGGCTTGTGGAACATTGTATTCGCGTGACTGATTGTCGAAACGATGAAGGTCAGAAAAGATCTCCCAACACACTCCAATAACATAACACGCGATCCTCCTCCTCATCTACATGCGGTCTTGGCAGCGCGGATGGTGGATCCCGAGTCGATGCCGTCTGCATGGCTTTGGGATCTCGCGTATTTGAAATCGCTGTGCTGCATGCAACCGCCTACCAGTTGACGATGCACCCGTTAGTCAGGGGTACGCAGGGTATGCAACGATATGCAAGGGGACGGGAAGACGGGAGTCTTATGCCTGTTGACAAGGACGCTCATCGACACGGCATATTATGCCCGACATATATAACTGCTTGAGAGCTTACCTCGCTTTGAAGATCGTCAACCATCTGTCATAACAAACACTGCATAGCACCGACACAATGGCTGACGACCATTCAACAGCCGGCGACATGGCCAACCCCGACAGTATGCCGTCCTCCGCCTCGGCGGTTATCGCCACCAAGTTTACGACGACAGCGAGGCGCGGAAAGAAGAAGTCCAAGGATACCTCCCCACAGCAAGCCCTCGCCGACTTTTGGACGGCCTTCCAGACGCGCACCCCGGGCAAGATCACCTCGGTCTTTCCCCGGCGGCTGTATCTGCAGCTGGGTCTGCAGATGACGGGGGATGTACTGGGATGGCCAGTACTTGAAACGGAAAACTCGGGTGTGAGCACGCCGACGTCGTCGTCATGGTCGGCAGTGTCCGTTCCTTCGAGCTCAGTATCGATGGCAGAGCCGGCTATCGCTGCCTCTGCGTCTGCGTCCGCGGCCACTTCCTACGACGCCGCCGCCGTGGCTTGCCGTGCCGTCGTCGCCCGAATTGTCCAGGAGTGCCACCGGACCAACGAAAAGTTCACCGACCCAGAGTTCAACCTGGAGGACGACCCCCAACAAAACTGTCTACGAGGACTGGTCCGGCGGCGGGTCGCGGACGGCGGCGAAGACAATGCCCTGCAGCCGGTGCACACGCCGGCGGCTGTGCACAGGGTGGACTGGATTTTTGAAAAGCCGGTGTTTGTGAAGGAGTCGCCCGAGCCACGTGAAGAGGATGATAAAACCGAGGGACGTGAGGACACGAAGAACAGCAACAACACCACCACCACCACCACCAAGGACGGTTTCTCCGCCTCCGACGTCCAGCAGGGCCGCGTAGGCGATTGTTGGTGGATCGCGGCAGTGGCCACGATGGCACACCGCACGGACTTGATGCACCGCGTGTGCGTTGCGCGCGACGAGGCGTGTGGGGTCTATGGGTTCGTGTTCGTCCGGGACGGAGTCTGGACCCCGGTGGTGGTGGACGACAACCTGTATCTGCACCACGCCGACTTTTGTGTCGAAAAGTACGATGCCTCGGGACAGCGCGCCCGTGACCATCGCCAACGGTTCCAGCGGGGCTCCGAAGCGCTGTCGTTTGCGCGGTGCGCGGACGCCAATGAGACGTGGTTGCCTCTCTTGGAGAAGGCGTTTGCCAAGCTTCACGGCGACTACGGCGCGCTGGCGGGCGGGTGGTGCAGTGAGGGGATGGAGGACTTGACGGGCGGGGTGAGTACGACGGTGCTGGCGAACCGGGTGTTGGACAAGGAGAGGCTGTGGGCGGAGCTCGCGTCTGGTGGGAACATCAGCGACCGTCAGACGAGCGAGCGCCAGAAGAGCGAGCGCCAACGAGGACCGGATAACGATTTTGTGTTCGGCCTTTCCGTCATGGGCTGCGGCTGCTACCTAGCGAACCACAACGGACTGACGGTCAACCACTGCTATTCGGTGCTGCAGGCGGTGGAGGCCATCTCGGAAGATGGGGCAGAAAAAGTCAGGCTGGTCAAGATTCGCAACCCTTGGGGCCAGCGCAGCGAGAACACCCACTTGGGCGCCTGGCACGGCCCCTGGGCAGACGGTGCCAAGGAGTGGACGCCGTACTGGCTGCGCACGCTGGGCCACACCTTTGGCGACGACGGCGTGTTCTGGATGTCGTTTCAGGACGTCTTGGAGACGTTTGGCTACCTGCACCGGACACGCCTGTTTGACGCGTCGTGGACGGTGGTGCAGCAGTGGGCGAGCCTGGGCGTCGGGTGGGTGGCGGCGTACGCGGGGACGCACTTTGTCGTGGACGTCAAGGAGGCCGGCTTGGTGGTTGTTGTGCTGTCTCAACTCGACGACCGCTACTACCGGGGCCTGCGTGGACAGTACGAGTTCACCCTGCACTTTGTCCTGCAGTCGGCTGACGGCACGCCTCTCTCAATCGTGCACACGCCGAATGCGCACGAGACCCGGTCCATCAGCTGTGAGGTCGTGCTGCCTGCGGCCGGCTGGTACACGGTGCGCCCGCAGATCAAGGCCAAGCGTGATCGGCGCAAGCTAACCGAAGCGGCCGTCGTCCGCATGACGGTCGACACCAACCCAGACAAACTGCGGCAGGTCGGGCAGCAGTACGACACGGCGCACGCCAAGGGACTGGATGTGGTGGATGAGGACCAGAGACTCGAGGAGAGGCGGGCGCGTCGTGTGCAGAAGGCACGCAACCGTAAAGCGTGGCACAAGGCCGAGAAGAAGCGGTTCCGTGAGGCCTTGGCGGCGTGGGTGCAAGCCCGAGAGGAGCAGAGACTGCGGAGGGAGAGGAGGGCGGTGGAGAAGAGGGATGTGGTGAAAGACGCGACGAGAGATGACGGAAAGGATGGTGAGAAGGACGAGGCAAAGGGTGAGAAAGATGAGGAGAAGGACCAGAAAGAGGACGTCGACATCGACCCCGGCCCGGAACCACGCCCCCTCCCCGAACCAGACTTCTCCGACAGCGAACTCGACGCCGAGGAAAGCGACGACCTGCTTGATGATAGTGATGGCGAGGACGAAGCAGCCCGGCTGAAAAAGACGATCGCCAAGAAGGGGTGGCCTTTTGTTGATGAGGATGAGAAGAAGGGCGAAGAAAAGAAGAAGACGGACGGTGGACACAGCTACCACTGTGGACAGAATAACGATCTCGATGATGGCGAGCCATGGAACGCCGTCTGCATCGTCGGCCTGCGCGTCTACGCCAAGGACCCGGCCGTCACCGTTGAGCTGGTGAAGCCGGAGAAGGAGAAGTCAACAGGGGCAAGGGGAAGATGAAAGCCGAAGTGCGGACAGTTTGACACTGAATAATCTAAAATGACCTTGTTTTATATATATTAGACAGACGACTACCGTTATTTACAAAGAAGCTGCTGTTTTGTCTTTAATTATTTACAGTTTTTATGCTAGTTGATGGAATAGGAAAAAAATCTCTAATCTTAAACATTTATTTTTGAGTAAGGCGGCTGAGTTAGCGCAAACATGTTGGACATGTCATTTTGATGGACTCGCCGCGTCACAAATGCGAAGACGACCAACAGCCAACACGCTTTCTTGCTACGCTGGAACACCAGCAAGGTACCAACCAACAGAACAGTCCACCGCCCCACCAACTACAACGCCACCGGGTAGTCGGTCGTCTCAATGGACTCGGGGTACTTGATCCCGTTCTGCTGGCGTACGATGTCCATGACCTCCATGATGACAATCGTCTCTTCCCAGTCCATGGTGGCGCTCTGCTGCTTGCCATCCCGCAGACAGCGCGCTGCCTCGTCGGCCTCCCAGTACATGCCGTGGCCGCCGTTTTCAGTGCCGGGGCCGGGGATCGTGTGTTCGACGTCCTTGACTACCGTGAGAGGCCCCACTGGCTTTCCCGTCTTCGTGTCCAGCTTGGGAATCAACCGGTACTTGGTCGGCCGGAAAGTCGGCCCAAACACCTGGATCTCGCCGTGGGTGCCCTGGATGCGGATGGGCGCACCAGCCGTTCCTGCCGAGTCAGGGTCCATGCCGGCGCGGATGCCGCACGTGGCGATGCCCTGTGTGGCGTTGCCCTGGCCTTCCGACGCGGAGTCGACGGCGGGGCCGACGGGGAACGTGAGCAGGACGGCGGTCTGCTCGTCGGCGCCCGTCGACGGGTACTTGATGACCGACGACGCGACCGTGGGCGCCTGTCTCGGGGCTGGCTGCAGATGGTACAGGATCTGGAACACCCAGGCCAGTGCGTAGACGCCCAGATCGAGGAGGGCTCCGCCCGCCAGGTCCAGATTGATGATCCGGTTCTGCGTCCCCCACAGCGCCTCGGCGTTCTCGCCAAAGCTCGAGTCGGCAGTGACGCGCTGGACGGCGCCAATGGCACCCGACGCGACGGCCGCGCGGACCTCGGCGGCCAAAGGGAAGAAACGGGTCCACAGGGCTTCCATCAAAAACAAGTTGCTGGCGCGAGCGGCCTCGACCAGCTCCCGCGCCTGCGCGGCATTCGTGGTAAACGCCTTCTCGACGAGCACGGGCTTGCCGGTGCGGAGGGCCAGCAGGGCATTCTGGTAGTGGTGCGAGTGCGGCGTGGCGACGTAGACAATGTCGACGCGGGGGTCGTTGACGAGGTCGGCGTAGGAGCCGTAGGCGGTTGCCGTCATCTTGATGGTCTCGCCATGCTCCGCAATGAACTGTTGTGCCCGCTCGGCCGACGTCGACGACGCGACGGCCACCACCTCATGGCGCACGTCCGTCACGCCGCGCACGGCCGGGTCGCTGAGCAGGTCCTTGACGAAAACGGAGGCCATCCATCCGGTGGCTGACTGTTAGTGTTGCGATATAGAATGCGATCTGACCGAAAGGACCTACCCAAAATACCCCAGCGGGTAGTGTGTACTGATGTGTCGGCCATGGTGATGTTGATTGCGGTGCCCTGTCTACAGTACGTCGAGTAGAGCAGCCTCGATCGAGTATATCAATATCAATAGTCCTCTCGATAACCACCCCCGATAAGAAGAGAAGTCGGAAGTCTGCCACGATACGCGCTGCTTGCGGTGTCGGAAGACAATGCCGTGCCGACTGCGACTCATATCGATATCGATAGGCTAGTGCAGGAGGGGCAGCGGGTCACGTCCGGGTCTACAGACAGCTCGGAGGGACTCTACCGGGGGGTTGGGAACGTGCCGGGTCTTCAACTGACGGCTTGCTGCACTTCCCTTGATAGTGTAGACTGTCGACTAGATACTCGGGATCGTGAGGCTTGAAAAAGAGACGCAGGCACGCATCGAGAAGCCTGCTCTTGTTTGTCGACGGCAGCGTCTGGTCTTCCTGAAGAGAGAAATTGCTCCAATATTGTCAAGCTCCTCGTATATGATAAGAACGGCGCTATTGGCAACACGATAGGGCTTATCTGGAGATGTCCAGGTCCACGGTATTTCCCAGTTTATTTCCAGGGTGTGGCTCCACGAACTACTCCATACACAGCGTCGTGCGCTAGCGTCTCTTTCCAGCCAATCAACTTACACGTAGACGGATGGGGGCACGAAACCAGCTGGCACTTTGGCAGGACGACTGTGTGAATAGCGAGCGGCAGACGTCGGAAGGAACGTTGCTCATATCGATTTTGTCATTTTATTGTCACTTTCTGTCATACTGTTATTTTAATTATGTCCATTTTATTTCTTTTATTTACTTTCCTCTCTTCCATTATCTCCACTCCTTCTTCCCCTACTTGGTCTCTACAGCAACCTCCTTGACGGTCGTCGTGCCGTTCACCTTGTCGCCGTTGACCGTCACCTTGACCTCGGTCTTGACCTCTTTCGTCTCCTCCTCCTTCACATCCATCGTCTCCTTGCCGTTGCCGTAGACAAAGGTGTGCCCGTAGTGGTCGTCGCGAAGCCGGCTCTGGCCCGCGCCCATCAGGTTCTCTCGAAAGGTGCCGCCCGGCACGTCATAGCCCTGCCAGAACAGACCCCGGCGCTGCAGCTCCGGCACCAGCAGCTCCACAATGTCGCGGCTGCTCTGCGGGTTCGTGATGAGGCCAATGTTGAAGCCGTCCACGTCGGCCTCGCGCACCCACCGCTCAAAGACGTCCGCGACCTCAACAGCGGTGCCCACGGGCTGCGGGTGCAACCCGCCCATGGCCAGACGCATGCCGATGCGGCGGGGGGTCCAGGGCTGCTTGGCGCCGCTCTTGTCACCCACCTCGCCCGTGGCGCCCTCGTCCTGAAGATCATCAAGAGCGTTGAACGTGGACACAATCGCGGACACGCCCGGCCGCGAGGACAGCTCCAAGGGCTCATCGAGCGGGAACTCGCTCATGTCGATGCCCGCGTAGCCCGAAAACTGGCCCAGCCCGGCAATCGGGTTGGCGTACTTGAGCGCGGTCTCGTACTTTTCGCGCGCCTCCTCGGCCGTGCGCCCGATGATGGGGCAGATGGCCGGGAAGAATTTCAGCGAGGCCGGGTCGCGGCCGTGCGCCTCCGCCTGCGCCCGCGCCGCTTTCACAAACTTGGCCGTTGCCGCCGGTGTGGCCGTGTTCAGAAACATGACCTCGGCATGCTTGGCCGCAAACGCGGCGCCCGCGCGCGACGTGCCGGCCTGGAACAGGACGGGCGTGCGCTGCGGCGAGGGGTGGACCTGGCTGCGGCCGGTCATCTGGTGGTATTTCCCCGTGTGCTCGATGCGCTTGATGCGCTGCGGGTCGTACGCCAGGTTTTTCTCGACGTCCCACACGCCCGCATCGTCCGCCCAGGAGCTCTCCCACAGCTTGTACACCACATCCATGTACTCGTCCGCCTGGGCGTAGCGCTCGTCGTGCGGCACTTCGTCCGTGTTGCCGAGCGCGTTGGCCACGCCTTTGCTCCAGCTCGTGACAATGTTCCACCCCACACGGCCTTCCGTCAAGTGGTCCAACGTCGAAAATTGGCGCGCCAGGATGTAGGGGTTGACGTAGCTCGTGCTGGCCGTCGCCGCAAAGGACACACTCTTCGTGACAGCCGCCATGGCCGCCAGGATCGGCAGGGGGTCCATGTGCGCCACCTGGTGGCCCGCCGACAGCATGGGGTCGAGCGATTTCTGGTAGATCTCGAAGCCGTTGTACCAGTCGGCAAAGAACACCGCGCTCAGCTTGCCCTCCTCGGCCGTGCGCGCAAGGTCGAGGTAGTACGGGAGGCGGTCCTTTTGGCGCGATTGGTCGGTGGGCGAGCGCCACTGGCCCGACGACATGTAGCAGGACGCGCAGGGGAGGTCGAGGATACAGAGTTTGATCATTTTGAGAGGCTTGGTGGACGTCGTCGTCGAGGTGGACGTCCCGTCAGGGACGGCTGCCGAAACGGCGGTAGCAGCAGTCGAGGCGACGGCCTCGACGGCAGCAGCAGTCTCAGTAGTCATGTTGAGGATAGTCGTAATCGAAAGAGATGAAGAATGAAAGACAGGAGGAAAATGAGAAGATTGAAAAAGAAAAAAAAAAAACAGAAAATGAATATACAGCTTCAACAGCCCGATACTCTCTATCGATATCTCCAATCTCTTATCGACTATCGAGCGCGTACAATCTTTATAGAGGGCTACCGGGCAAAAGTGTCTAGAGACGCAGTGCCGGAAGCTAGTCCAAGTTCCACGCCGCTGACAAGGTTGTGACAGGTTGCGAGGAAATTGCGCCAGTCAACGCCACCACAAACGGCGCCAGTCAACCCCAGGAAGACGCCAGGAAGACGCCAGAGATACGCAGATATACAACGGGCCCCACCCGGATGTTGTCAAGCAGCCGTTATCGTCGGGTTCGTCGACAGTCTTGACCTTGTCGATAGCGATGATCGTTGCCCGTCCTGTTGCCTTTCCACTGCCAATACTACCTCCTTCATATATCTTCCTGACAGCCTCGTCGGCTTCTGTTTGATCTCCGCGTCTCAATCCAGTTAGCGAGCTTATCTTTATCTCAACACACACCCTCTCTCTCACTCACACACTCTGCCTACGATACAGACTCCCGATGACACGGTCAAGTCCTGCATCGGCACGGAGTAGCCATGCAGACGATGCAGCAGTCGACAAGATAGTTCACAAGATAGATGCAGACAAGCCTTTCCCGCCGTCCACCTGCATGTATAAATCCTCGCGAGGCTGCGTGCCATGTGGATGCCGATCGACAGGGAGTATCGACAAGAGTCTAGAACAGAGTCAAGACTGCAATAGCCAACAATATAAACAAGACGTTGGCTCCTCTTCCAATTTCGACTCACCCTCACCACCACCACACCACCACCCTCCACACATCGACTCATCATCACCCCATCCCACCGGTACCATCAACGGCGTCGCCATCATGAGCCGCTTTCTCAAACTGATCGAGGTGAAGCAAAAGGGCGAGGCGTACTCGGAGCTTCCCCCGAGTGTAAGTACCCCCCGCACACTCTATTATTATACACCTGCTTGACAAATTTGTCTAACTGCTACGCCGGGCAGCGCTGGGGCAACCGTGACATCTACCCCATCATCGCCGCCGAACGCACCTACCGCTGGCACGACTTTTTCGCCTACTGGTTCACCGCCGGTATTTGTTTGAGTGCCTACACCCTCGGCAGCAGTCTGGTAGCCATCGGCCTCACCGCTGGCCAGGCTCTCGGCGCCGTCCTCCTAGGCGCCTCGTTCGCCTCGCTGACGGCCTTTTTGTGCGGCGAGGCCGGCCGTATCCACTACATTGGCTACACCATGATGGGCCGCGCCACCTGGGGCCTCTATGGATCATACCTGTGCATTGCCCTGAGCTGCATCCAGTCGCTCATCTACTTTGGCATCCAGTCGTACTACGGCGGTCAGGCCGTCGTCCTGATCCTCAACGCGCTGTCGCCGTCATTTTTGCACATGCGTAACACCCTGCCCGAGAGCGCGGCCATTACCACGCCGTACCTCATCGGCTTTTTGGTCTACATGGCCGTCTCAACACCCGTCGTCATGGTCCCGCCGCACAAGCTCGGCCGGCTTCTGCTGCCGGTCTTTGGCATCACCTGTGTCTGCTTTGCCGGCCTGCTCGGCTGGGCGCTGCAGGCCAACGGCGGACCGGGCAACCTGGTGTCCCCTTCGATCAGCATCACCCCCCTCGCTGGCCGCTACGCATTCGTGCAGGGCATCTCCCAGGTCGCTGGCGCCTACACCGGCGGTTCCGTCCGTCTGTCGGATTGGACGCGCTTCACCAAGACTCCCATGGCCCCCCGTGTCGGCATGGTCATCGCCCAGCCTATTTCGCTGACCATTGGCGCCCTCGTCGGCGTGCTCGTCACCTCGGCCACCTACGAACTATACGGCGTGCTCGAGTGGAACCCGCTCGTCCTGCTGGCCTATGTCCAGAACGTCCAGTACACCGCCGCCTGCCGTGCCGGCACCTTTTTCCTCGGCCTCGGCTTCCTGGGCAGCCAGATCTTTGTCAACATGACCCAGAACTGCGTGTCCACCGGCATGGACTTGGCCGGCAGTCTGCCGCGCTTCATCACGCTGCGCCGAGGAGGTCTCATCGTTTCTGTGGTGGGCCTCGTCATCCAGCCCTGGCGCTTCCTGACCCAGGCCACCACGTTCTTGTCGGTCATCGGCTCCTTTGGCGTCTTCATCGCCCCCATGACCGCCATCTTGGTCTCCGACTTTTGGCTCGTCCGCCGCCGCAAGCTCAAGATCCCCGACCTGTATAAGCGGGACGGTATCTTTTGGTACCACTACGGCCTCAACTGGAAGGCCTTTGTCGTCTTCTTTGCCTGCATCGCCCCCTCTCTGCCCGGCTTTATTAATAGTGTCAACCCCTCCGTCACCATCCCCGAGGGCGTCTACCACTTCTTCCAGTGCACCTACTTCTTCGGCTACTCCTCGGCGCTCGTTCTCTTCTTTGGCATCAGCACCATCTTCCCACCGCCGGGGAACCGCATCATGCAGACCATGGACGACGGCATCATCCACGGTCTCGAGGAAGAGTCTGGTGTTGTCGACCAGGAGGCCAGCAGCATCGACAACAAGACCAAGGCCGACAGCGACAAGGGTGGTGTCACCAGTGAGGTGATCTCGAAGGAGGTCTAAAGTGGCATCGGGGAATCGATTGACAGGACTGGAGTGCAGTAAGCCAGACAACAAAGTGGAACCAATACTCGACTTCGGAAACTGCAAATAATATAGTATAGACAGTTGGTAAAGGTTGGACTTTCAGATGTAAAGGGTATTCACTCTGGCCCTGCATTTACTCATAGAATATCAACTCTTTTCGTCTTTTCATCCTTATTTATTTAATTTCACAATTTTATTCTTCTTCTCCTATTTATCACTTCTTTTAAGTAAAACGATTCACTTTCTTGTATTCTCAACAATTCATCATCTTTTGATATGAAAATATTTTCTGAAAAAAAAGAAGAAGACAAAACCCGAAGCTACTCCCAATAACCATAGTTGCAACCTTTTTTTGTTTCCTATTTTCTCAACCCGTCAAGAGCCGTTATATTTTGTCTCTTCCGATTGCAACCCTCTCTGTCTTCGCCTATCGACACACCATCTCTTATCCTTCGTCCGCCACCCACCACGTTTGGCACTATTGGCTGTGGTGCCGAATTAGTGCCCTTGGCTGATCCTTGTTTATCTTAGCCGGTTTGGCTACCATTTGGCTACCATATGGTTGGGATTTGGTTGCAGATTGGCTGCGGTTTGACGCCTACGACGACCTCTTTTAGTGCCATCCTCGATATCACTGATAACATCGGCTATCTGGCCGTCTTCCGGCTCTTTCACCGCGATGTCCATTCCCGCGATAAGCCTTACCTTGGAGGGGTCACAGATACCCTGTCCATGGTATTGTGCATGTCGATGCTGTTGATGTTGCCGACGCATCTTTGACAGCATGGCATGATACATCATTCGTGATGGCCTGATGTTTGCATAGGTTTCACTCCACTCTCTTCCAAATCCCCCATGTTAACAACGTTCACCACCACGATGTCATCTTCTACATCGAACCCCGCCCTCAAGGATGCCTTTCAGAGTTGGCAGATCACCCTCGCCACGACCGGCGAGACGCCGAACAGCCATCAGAGCTCGTCCGAAACCCGCCGCGCCCGCGTCGCCCTCGCCTGTCAGCGCTGCAAAGCCCGCAAGCAAAAGTGCGACGGCGTGCGGCCGAGCTGTGCCAAGTGCGACACCCAGGGTGCCGTGTGCGCGTACGTGCTGCCGTCCAAGTATATGCCGTTCGGGAAGGCGCGGTACGTCAAGGCGTTGGAGAAGCGGGTGGCTGATCTGGAGAGCTACTTGACGGAGACGGGGCGGCGGGACGTAGGGCAGGACCACTGGCAGTATTTGCCGGTGACGGAGTCGTCGACGAAGTCGGCGGCAACGGCGGCGGTGGTGAAGGGGCCGTCGAAGTCGGCAACACACACAAAAGACGACAGACGACCTCCATCGAGTAACGGCGTGGAGGCCGTGTCCAGCTCCGAGGACGCCGATGCCGACGCTGACAGAGATGTTGACCCCGATGCTGACCACTCGGATGACCACGGAACCCCCGACGTCGACTCGATGATCACGATCCTGCGCGACCTGTCCCTCGCGGCCAACGGCGGCTACATGGGCGCGACCTCGCACATCACCATGGGCCGGCTCGTCGGGTCCATGGTCAAGGGCAAGAACTCGATGCGCGCGTCGAGCAAGATTAGCAGTGTCAAGGCGCATTTGGGGCGGGTGGATGTCCTCGAAGAGGACGGCCAGATCTCCTTTGGTGACATGACAGTAGACCATCTCGACCACGACCCGCACGCCTTCTCCCACATCCTTCCCCACATCGCCGACCGCATGCTCGCCGGCTACCTCACGCACGCCTCGACCGCCTTTCCCATCCTGCACTCCCCCGCCCTACGCGACCTGCACGCTCGTCGGAGTGGCGGTCTCACGAGCGCCTACGAGGTGTGCGTGCTGCATCTGGTGTATGCCATCGGCGGCCGCTTCCTCGAGACCACGGGTGTCGAGGCCGGCCGGTTCTTCCCCGAGCACCACCACACCGCCGCCCTGAAGCTGCTCGACGCCATCCTGCAGCTGCACGACGTGCGCTCCGTGCAGACGCTGATGCTGTTGGCGATCCACTGTTTGCGGGCGCCCCAAGGCCCCGGCGCGTGGACGTACGTCGGGCTGGCGATGCGCATTGCCGTCGACTTGGGCTTGCACCGGCGCACGGCGGCGATGCAGCAGGCCGATGCGCGGCGGCCGCGGTTGGCCCACGAACTGACCAAACGTCTGTTCTGGTCGTGCTACAACCTGGACCGCCAGGTGTCCATCACGCTGGGCCGGCCGTTTACAATTTCGGACCGCGATATTGATGTGCCGCTACCGCTCGAGGTGGACGAGGCAGCCACAGACGCGGGACTGGCCGCATGGGCGAGGCAACAACAACAGAAACAGGGTGTTCGACGTACCACCACCTTGTCTCCCTTCATCCACTTGACGAAGCTGCGCATCATTGAGTCAAACATCCAGCAGAACATCTACCGTGTAGACCGCAACGCCGAGGTCACAGACGCCGAGATCGATGCCTTTCTCGAGCAGCTTGACGCCTGGAAGCGGGCCATTCCCACGAGGTCGAGCCAGAACGGCAACAATGACTTCAATGCACCACCCCCCAAAGAGGACGAGCGGTACATGGTGTACTACTACGCGTCCGTCCGTTTGCTGCTGTACCCCCAGGTCTCCCGTCCCCACGTACCTACCCGCTACCTCCAGGCCTGCGCCGAAGCCTGCGGCGGCGTCTGCCGCACCTACAAGCACCTGCACCAGCACATGACCGTCGGTTACTCGCTCATGGGGTTGCAGTCGGTCTTCATGGCCGGGTTGACTCTGATTTACTGTGCATGGGTTGATCCGACCTTGATTTTGAAGAGTAGTACCAGCAACGACATTTATGCCTGCTCCATTGTCCTCTTTGTCATCACCGAGCGCTGGCCGGGTGCCCGCAAGTACCGCGACGCCTTTGACATTATCAAGCAGAGCGTCGTCGATGCCATTGCCGACGGCACGCACGTGGGGCCGCGCCAGACCGTCGCGCAGCTCAAGACGGAGCTGCAGTCCAAAATGTCCACGCTGCACACGTTGCAGGGCGACGAAGACCAACAGGACGAGTGCTCGCGCATTCTGACGGACATGGCGGGGGACATTGTCATGATGGGTGGTGATCACGACCAAGACAGTCAGGGGCTCGGGCTAGGACTAGGCTTTGGCTCGTCCCTCATGCTACCAGACCGTCTACTGGACGACGAGGACAGAGCGATTGTCGATGGGGGCAGAAACGAAGATAGTAGGGGCGACTTCGGCATAGTCAACCACCTCGGACAGTCCGTCCAAGACAGCCTCTTTAGCGATGATTTTGACATGGCGTCCCAGGCTCTCGACGAAAATGAATCGGGCGAGTGGCTGATGTACTATTAGGGTCGCCTATCGTGGTGCTCGACCTCGGCCGTCTTCGCTTTTATGACGGAGCTCGGAATGGAATGATTTGAAAATAATAAATAAACGAGAGCACTTCTGGTTGCAACCTTCTTGTGATGTGGAGATGGTAGCATGGAAACGGCCCTTGTCGCATCGGGGAGTTCGGGGAGTTCGGGAGTTAGGCGGGAACGCAGCCGAATTAAAAAATGGCGCCAAAATGCAGACGACACTGCGGGGAATTGTTGTGATCCAGACCGTCGACAGCCAAGACAATTAGGTGCATGGCGAGTCCCAAGTGAGATTTCTCCCTTGGAGACGGGCGCGCAAGGAAGGATGGGAAGATGATCCGTTGAAGCCCGGCTCTGCCGGGTGCCTGTGGCCGTGGGACGGGTGCTTGTCATCGTGTCTGTGTAAGTCAAAGTGCAGACGTAGACCGTAAATAATGCCCGTCTGGCAAGATATTGCAGTTTGCTTGGTTTTTTGGTGCCGAGTAGTAACAGATTGAATTAAATCAAATCAGATCAACACAATGGCTTCACATCCTGTTTTGTCCAAGGTATGTTAATTCCAAGTCAGACGGGGGCAGAAAAGCGAGGACAAAAAATAAAACCGGAAACCTAATACACACAGCTTAAAGATGCCTCCCTCTTCATCGAAAAGGGACACATCGACGGTGCCTGGGTGACGGCGGCGTCGGGCGCGAGCTTTGACGTGTTCAACCCGGCCAACGACCAACGCATTGGGGGCTGCCCCGACTTTTCTGTGGACGAGACCAACCACGCCATCGACGCCGCCGCCGTCGCCTTCCCGGCCTTTCGCGACACCACGCCCCGTGACCGCGCCCGGCTGCTGCGCCGCTGGTTCGATCTGGTCATGGCCAATGCGGACGACCTCGCTATCTTGCTGACGCTCGAGAATGGCAAGCCTCTCGGGGAAGCCCGCGGCGAGGTCGTGTATGCGGCCAGCTTCCTCGAGTGGTTCAGCGAAGAGGCCCCGCGCGTGTACGGCGACACCGTGCCAGCGGCCAACCGGCCTGGCGCCAGTCAGTTCGTGACCGTCCGCGAACCCGTCGGAGTCTGTGCGCTCATCACGCCGTGGAACTTCCCCGCGGCCATGATCACGCGCAAAGCGGGCGCCGCGCTCGCTGCCGGCTGCACGGCCATCATCAAGCCGGCCGGCGAGACGCCTTTCACGGCCAACGCGCTGGTCGAGCTGGCGCGGCGGGCGGGTATACCCCGCGGCGTGCTGAATGTGGTCACCGCCAGTGCCGCGCAGACGCCGGCCGTCGGTGCCGCCCTCACCTCGTCGCCGCGTGTACACAAGGTCTCGTTTACCGGGTCGACGGCCGTGGGCAAGCTGCTGATGCAACAGTGCGCGGGAAACACGCCCGGAGGTACCTTGAAAAAGGTGTCTCTCGAGCTGGGCGGCAACGCCCCGTTCATTGTCTTTGACGACGCTGATCTCGAGGCCGCCGTCGAGGGTGCGCTCGTCAGCAAGTTCCGCGCGTCCGGCCAGACGTGCGTATGCGCCAACCGGCTGTATGTCCAGGCGGGTGTGTACGATGAGTTTGCAACGCGCCTCGCCGAGCGCGTGCGTCGCGAGTTTGTCGTCGGCGACGGCGCCGTCGCGGGCACGACGCATGGCCCGCTGATCCACGTGCGCGCGGCTACCAAGGCGGAGTCGCACGTGCAGGATGCGGTGGCCAAGGGGGCGAAGGTGTTGGTGGGGGGTGGTGCCCCGACGGCAGCGAAGCTGCCCTCCACCAGCTTCCTTGTGCCCACCGTCTTGACGGAGGTCACCTCCGACATGCGCATCGCGTCCGAAGAGACGTTTGGTCCCGTGGCCGGACTGTTCCGCTTCACGACCGAGGCCGAAGCCCTGCAGTTGGCGAACGGCACCGAGTTCGGGCTGGCCGCGTACGTCTTCAGCCGGGATGTGCACCGCGCGTGGCGGATGGCGCGGGCACTGGATGTCGGTATGGTCGGCCTCAACACGGGCATCATCAGCGATGCCGCTGCTCCGTAAGTCCCTGTGCTTTTCACTTGATATGACTTTTGTTCCTTACTAACTCCACAGATTCGGTGGCGTCAAGTCGAGTGGCTTCGGCCGGGAGGGCAGCAAGTACGGCATCGAGGAGTACATGACGGTCAAAACCATCACACTGGGCGCAGAGCGGCTGCAGAGCCGGTTGTAGAGAGAAGTGAAGGAGGATATCAAATGGGGATGCTAGACGGTGAAAGCGGTGAATATTCACTGCACCTTCCTGCACCTTCCTGCACCTTCTTGCACCTTCTTGCACCTTCCTGTTTGTCATTTTGTGCATCGTACCTTCCTATCATCTCATTGTGTTACACGTGCCTTCCTCGTTTGCGTTATGGAGTGAATTTGTTTGTTTTGGCAAGTGCGAGGCAACGACTGTTGTTTGCGCGTATGTAATTATCATAAACCATGTGAGCCCCTCTCCTGTCGTCTTGTCTCTATTATTTTCTTCTTTTTCACTTCATCTCTTGTCAAACTACAGTCTATCTTCCAACTCATCCAGATTAGTCAAACAAAATCTACCTGCTACCAATCACCCAATCTCAACACTTCACGGTCGTCAAGATGCCTGGCAATCCCTACAGCACCGACTGTCTCCGTGGGTGACCCCATGCAGTCTCCTCTCTTTCCCAAACAACAGCAACTAACAGAGTGTAGAGCCCCAACTCACTGATGCGGAACGCAACGTTGTCAAATCGTACGGCGGCTGGACCAGCTTCTCGCACTCGTTTGGCCTCAAGCCGTGGCAGCCTGCTGATTCCCAGGAGGGCAAGCAGATCGCGCAGGTCCTTGCGAGCGACGTCCAGACTGCGGCTAGCGGCAGCTCCAGCGGCAGCTCCAACGATGGGAAGAAGTAGGGGAGGACAGCCCTGATATATCTCACGGCATGGTCAAAGATGGCCCGCATTGAGCAGCCACCAGATTCACCGCCACTCGGCCAGCACGGACATGATGTCCCAGCAAGGAGGGGCAGACGAGAGATGTGAACAACACAGGTTACCAGTACTGAGACACTGCCAAATTCGTAAAACGATTTGCTTTGCGTGATGTCTGCCGTTAAAACGTAGTTTCAACACACCACCCTGCCGAAATACGACACTCAGGTCGTAGGACCTCCATGAAAATACCTACCGTGTTTGGCGTGTCATGTTCATCACTCCTTTCCCCAGCTGTGTCGGGTAGGTGAGAGGTGAGAGCTACTATCGTTAACGTTCCTCAACTCCACCATCCTTAACCCCGCACACCGCCCATCACGTCTTCACCTCCGTCCTAACTAAAGCTCGACCGTATCTCATCTTTCCATCAGTACACTTCCAGTCCATCTACATCATCTATATCGTTCTAGGCAACCCTCCCACTTACGAAACTGTCAACTCGCCCCGCGCTGCCCACTGACGATATATGCAAGATGCCTGCTACCGACGCTCTCCGTGAGTCAATGTCCAGCCACTAGTGTCCTCTTAATACAAGCTAACCGTGTCTAGAACCCGCTCTGACGCCCGCTGAGCGGACGATTGTCAAGTCGTACGGCGGTTGGACGGCGTTCCTGCAGGCATTCGGCCTCAAGCCGTGGGACGATGCCGATGCCCAGGAGGGCAAGCAGATCCTGGAAGGGCTGGTGAACCAGGACAACTAAGGAAGGGGGCCGACGGGGTCGCAATGATAGCTCCTATGAAGCACCATGGCCTGATCATGCCGGCCGCCTTGTGCCTTTCCTTCTTCAATTGACGTGCCTTTCTCGTTTGCCGTGTCTCGTCTGCCGTACTTTCCTCGGCCATCGTGCCTTCCTCGTTTTCTTTGTTGTGATTCTGTTGAGCAGGCCCCAACCATTTCAACTCTGTACGCCACCCCCATCCGTTTCTTGTTTCTCTTCTCTCTCTTCCATCCCTGTTTCTTCCAACCCAACCTACAACCAGTCTTACAAACAACTGTACCCAAGCAGCAAACACTCGCTTCCAGACCATCTGCTGCAACGCTTCCCACTCTGTGTCAAGCAACCTCTACCAAGTATCTCTCAACAACACGCCGCGCGTGAAGAAAAGATATTCGATCCTTACAACAACCCCGGTGAGTCAAGATCCTCAAGCTTTTTTCCCGCTCCTGTCTCATCGAGCGATAGCAGCCAACCACAGTCCATCGAGACGAATAGTGACTGGAACAACGGTGCCGCCAAGTAGGAGATGAAGTGACGGGAACATACACGCCTCAAGCATCCACGGCATGTCGAGGTTCTTTGAGTTCCAGAATACGGTCGTTCTGCCACCCACGGCATTTAATATCGCGACAAGGAGGGAGCGCGGAATATGAATAACTCAAGGCTTTCATGAGGTTTATTATCAATTTATCCATGGAACTACCCTATTTTACGTTTACTATCCCAATACATGCACTCTCCACCTTCCCTTAGATTGTGTACACAAACCGCGGGCTCTCATCACCCAGGGCGTCGATCTCGGCATCCGTCATGCCGGCGACCTTGTGGTCCTCCTGACCAGCAGCACGGCGCTTGTTGACGCGGTCGTAGTAGAACGACAAGAAGCCGTAAATGAAAATGCCGTACGCCAGCAGCGCAATGGACACGCTATAACCCATGACGTAACGGGGCGCGTCGGCGGCCGGGTACAAAAAGGGCGACACGATGCCGGAGCAGTTGCAGACCATGATCTGAATGGCCGACGCCGTGGTGCGTTTGCCGTAGCGGGGCGTGTTGGACGGCAGCCAGGCGAGGGGGATGCCGACGGCAATGAACAGGCCGAGCGAGATGAGAAAGGTCGCAAAATAGTGCACGGCCGAGCTGGCTTTCGCAATAGAGATGCCGTAGCCAATAATGCACAGGCTGGCGGCGGCGATCTGGTAAGGGCCGCGCAGCTGGTGGGAGTCTGAGAGGCGGGCCACAATCAGATAGCTGACGGCGCCGAGCACGTAGCAGGGGACTGTCAGCGCCTGCGACTGCGGCTTGGTCCACGTGCCGAGGCCGCTGACAATGGTGGGCAGGAACACGGAGTAGCTGTACAACATGGAGTTGACGCCGAATTGGCCGGCGGCAAACAGCCAGACCTTCCAGTCCTTGAACGCCTTGATAGCGTCGGCGCGGTCCAGCTCCTGGTGGAAGCCGGTCTGGCGCTGCAGGCGGGCGACGAGCATGGTGCGCTCCTCGGCGCGCAGGAACCAGGCAGACTGGGGCTCGTCGGCGAGCAAAAACCACATGGCGATTCCAAAGAGGGCGGTGGGGATCCCTGGAGGGTAGTGTTAGTAAAATAATACTATGATATTAAAGGGGGGGAGTGTTGGCGGTCTACCTTCTAAGATGAACACCCACCGCCAGCCCGACATGCCCTGCGTGCCATCCAGAAACCCAATGCCGTAGGCCAGCAGTCCGCCGCACGCGCCCGCCAGCGCCGAGCTCACAAACAGGTAGCCGATGCGCAGGGCCAGTTCCGTCTTGGTGTAGAACAGTGTCAGATACACCGTCAGACCCGGGAACAGGCCACCCTCCAGAAGGCCCAAGACCAGCCGGCAGGCCACCAGCCCACCGAAGCTTTGGACCAACCCCATCATTGTCGACACGATGCCCCACAGAAAGGCCAGAGCGGCGAGCCACTTGGACGGCGTGAATTTCTTGAGCAACAGGTTGCTGGGCACTTCCACCAAGACATAAGGGATGAAGAGCACGGCGACGGCGATGTTGTACTGCGACCCGACCAGCCCCAAGTCGCGCTCAAGGCCAAACAGCTTGGCGTTGCCAATGTTGGTGCGGTCGAGGAAACACAAAAGGTATGCAATCATAACGACGGGCACAATGTGGCGGTCAATCTTGCGGACAAGGATCTTTTCGGCCTGGTGGTCAATGTGGGTGAGGTCAATCGACTGTGCGTCCACGACGCCGAGCTCGACGCCCATATTCTCGAGCTTCTGCTCCTCGTCGAGCGACAGCCGTGGCTTGTCGTCCATGGTGGAAGGTGGGGAGGAAAACAAGGTGGAAGAAAAAGAGATGATGATGATGGACGGAGACGAAAACAATGATTATCGAGGGGTGAGAGGGCTGGGCAGGGGAGAGTGCCAAACGGAAAGTTCTACAAGAGAAGGGGTTGAATACTTATAAGAGAAGATGGATGATTCGGGGAATACAAGAGAAATGGAATGTAGGTAGGAGCTGCCCGGGCGCGCGTCGATAGGGAACTCTTGAATGGAGGCAAAAAAGATGCGGAGGGATTTGGGATACGGGGTCCGGGGAAAGTGGGATGTCTGGGGTTCTTGGGCAATGACGCGGCAGTCTGTCATCAGCAGGGGGAGAAGAGAAGAAAGAGAGGTGAAGGGATGGACACGAAGGAACAGAGCACAGGGAAAGGTTGTCCCATGCTATCACTCTGCAGAACCATCGACAGGGCTGGCGGCAGAGGCGACGTCGGCAATGATGCGAGACTTGGCGGCGTGGCCGTGGCCGTGGTAGTAGGAAAGAAGAAGAAAAGTGAGAAAGTAAGATCGTATGCGAGCACAAAAATGTCTCGTCGGCTTCGCTCCCGATCGTCTGTGCTGGGGTTTCGAGTCTAAAAGGCTGGGCATGCGAGCGATGGACGACGGTGAGGGACAGGTGCGAAACGCACACAGAACGAGTGACAGGGGATAAAGAAGGTTCTCCAAATCCGGGGAGATAAAAGTTTGACGATGGAGAGACGGAGGGGCGTTACCCCCAACTTTTGTGTATTTTCTCCGTTTTTATCTTTTTATCAACTCGCCACAGGGCGCTGGCCAGAGCCATCGAGGGCACTAGTGTGGATGGAGGGCAGACAAAAGGAGGGGAGTGTCTTGGCAGAAGTCGGCGACTTGAGAAGGCTGGGAGGAGTAAAGAAAGAAATGTGCTGTGGACAAGATAACCTGCATGGCCGTCGGGCACGGAAGGCAACTCGTGATGTTTTGTCCGTTTCCTTTTATTATGTTATCATTCATGGTTTATCTGTTTAGTTTTCATTTTACTTATTTTTTTATTTTTTTTTGGGTTTTGGTGTTATTTATCTTGTAAAATTCATGTGCCACTACAATCGACTCTTTTTCATTATTTACGGTACTTTTTGACCAGGAAATTCTCATGCTAGAGTCAATGGATTGGTTGTTTCCGTGCGATACAGGAGCGTGCATTTCTGTTGTTCCGTTCTGCCGTTCATTTATAACGTTCACAGCTACTATTAAGACCAACTGGATATCCACACCGTATCGTATCTCACTTACACTGACACGGCTTACTATACACAAAGCAATACCGGATCACTACTCTATCCATGTGTGGTATTAAATGTCAAATTTTATCAAAGTAGCCTCGCTATAAAGTACACTTTCTCCTCGACTCAACCTCGGCTTCACCTCGTCTTCGTTTTTGCTTTGGCCCGCTACAACTTCGCCTTCTCCGCCTGGAACCAGTTCATGTACTCGTCCTCGAGCGACTTGGCAATGCCCGTGTTACCGTCCACCGGTTCGCGGCCGCCGTTGAGCAACACAGCCAGCGCCGTGTCGGCGTGCTGCTCGGCGTCGTAACCGTAAACGTCAAGCACCGTCTTGGGATCGCCGTACAGGTTGCTGCTCTTGACGTAGTATTGGCCCTGCAGTTCGGGGGCCATGACGGCGTCGCGGGCCTGCTGGGCGGGGCCGTCGGGCAGGTGCCAGATGGCGCCATTGAGGAACGAGACCTGCTGCTTGGCAAAGGCCTTGGGCATGCGCTCGCGCTCGTACAGGGCGACGGCCTCGTCGAGGCGCAGCTTTCCCTCCACAACCTTGGCGATGCACTTACCCAGGAACGCACCGTCCTCCATGGCGGTGGCAGCACCCTGGGCCATGTGGTTGACCATGGAGTGGGCGGCGTCGCCGGTGAGCACAACGTTCTTGCGCGGCGACGACCACGACTTGAGCGGGCCCGTCACCATTAGCGGCCAGCGCGAGGTGCTGTCGATCATGTCGACGATGCGCTTAATGCGCGGGTCAAAGTCCTTGTACTCGTTGTGCAGCTCGTGGATGGGGACGTCGTGCTGGGTGGCGCGCAGCTTCTCGGGGCGGTGGTGCGACAGCACGAGGTTGAACATGGTGCCGGCGCAGATGGGGTACGTAATAATGTAGGCGTTGCCGGCCATCCAAACCTCCATCGTCTTTTTGTTGATGAGCTCGCGCGCCACCGGGTCTTTGCGGATCTGCTCGTACGGCACAATGGCGCGGTACGCGCAGTTGGTGGTTGGCGGCTCGGGTGCCACGTCGGGGAACAGCGCCTTGCGCGTCACGCTGTTGATGCCGTCGGATCCGACGACAAAGTCAAAGACAAACGTGCCGCGGTGGGACGTCACGGTGACGCTCTGGTTCTTCTCGTACTCCAGGGCGGTCACGGCCGCATCAACAATCAGCTTGACGCCCAACCGCTCTGCCACGGTCACCAGGCCCTCGTGCAGGTGTGCGCGGTGCACCACCCACCACGGCCGGTTCAGCGTCTTCTCGAGGGTGGCAATCTTGGTGTGGCCCACGGGTGTGCCGTCCTTGCGCCGCATGTTGAGCTCCTCGAAGCGCACCAGGTTGTCGCCAATCTCCCGGTCCACGCCCCAGCGCTGCAGCAGCACCGACACGTTGGGTGTCATCTGGATGCCCGCGCCGATCTCGCCCAGCTCCGCCGCCGACTCGAGCACCGTCACTTGAGCACCTGCGCGCGCGAGCGCAATCGCCGTGGCCAGGCCGCCAATGCCGGCGCCGACGATGCCAATATTGATAGGGGACATTGTGTGGAGGGGGGTGGAGAGGTGTCCGAAGTTGTTGAGGACGTATAATGAGGAGAGAGTCGGTGAGATGTGAGGAGAAGGATGTCAACTTCGTGTGGTTGTACTCCCTTATGTATAGTGAGTTGGAATGGAGGACGAATAAAAGTGAAACATAGAACAGAATTGACGAGACTCGATGGAGAACAGATGCGAGGAGAAAAGATACGATAATAAATCAGATTAAGAAGCAGCACAGCGCAGCTCACGCCCTCGTCATCACGCATACCCCGAGCTTGCATTTTCCGTCGTCTTTTGTCTTTTCCGTGGAGAGTGGAGACGCGGGCAGCGTGTAAGTGGGAAGTGGTGGCGCCGGTCGGGGAGATCGGGTCGCCCTCGCGTCTTGCCGGACGTCGAGCCGATAACCACCACCAGTCGTTAGGAGCACGAGAATGACCAGGGTATTGTCATGGTTGGATCTGCATCGATCGACTCAGACAAAAGCAAAAGCGGATGTGGGGAGAGGCATCCTGGGGGATGATTTTGCGAGGGGCCATCTCTTCCCCGAGGCAAATGACCTCGTCCCTCTCCTCAGTCTTCTTCCATCCGCTCCCCTGATTCCCCAGAAAGCTGATCCTTTTCTCCGTCTCGATCCTTTTCTTTCTCCGTATTTCTGTCTTATCCAGTTATCTTTGCTTTTCAGTGACGTCTTTCGTATTTCCCTCTTCTCGTGTCTTTCTTTCCATCTTTGTTTACTTTCACTCCATCTCAACATCATCCACTCTGCTCCCATCTCCGCACCACTTTCTATCACTTTCCCCCCAACTCTTCACCATGTCCACCCAAACGCTCTACGTGCCGCACCTCGGCGGCATCGACGTCGGCTACCGCCTGTCGCAGCCTGCCATCGACCGCACCAAGCCCACCATTGTGCTCTTCAACCCGTTCACGGCGACCACCGACTACTACGAGCCCGAGTTTCAGAGTGCTGCCCTCTGCGCCGCCGCCAACCTGGTCGCTGTCGAGCCCTTGGGCCACGGCCGTACCATGCCGCGGTCGGGTGCCGGCACCACTTTTACTTATTGGGACACCGCGCACATGGCCCTGCAGCTGCTCGACGCACTCGGAGTTGACAAGTTCTTTGCCCTCGGCACGTCGCAGGGCGGCTGGATCGCTGTGCTCCTGGCGCTGCTCGCACCGAACCGCATCAAGGGTGTTGTGTCCGTCGGCTCGTCCATGGACGCCGAGTCGCCCGAGAGCCGGGCACGCGGCTGCTGGGACGGCCCCGCGGCCACGTCCGGGTTCGTCTCGCAGGCCGGCGCGCCCACCAATCCGGCTGCCGACGCCGACTTTGTCCCCGGCGACGGCTACTACGACTTTTTGATGGAGATTGGCTTTGGAACGACGGTCACGCCCCAGATCCGCGACTTTTGGGCCAAGACGATCGCCCGCAACTACCACGGCGAGGCCGGCAAGCGGCGCATCGTCATGGCCGCCACAGCGCTGGCTACGCGCGACAGCTTACGCGCGCGCCTGCCGTACGTGCGCTGCCCGGTGCTCTGGCTACAGGGCACCGCCGACGTGGTGTTCTCTCTCAAACAGGCCGAGGCGGACTTGCCACTCTTCACACACGCGGCCGAGACACGCCTGGTGCCGTGCACGGGTGGCGTGCACTTTCTAAGCCACACGCACAAGGACGTACTGCATCGTGAGCTGCTGGCCTTTGTGCAAAAGTGGACGCGGGGCGGGTGGGCACACTTGTAGGGACGGTGCCGAGGGTGCGTAGCAGGCAGACTAGCAAGTACGGTAGAAGCATGAAAAGAATCATGAGAAGCAAGGTGAATGCAAGCACATAATTTTCCTGTCAAATTGTTTCGAGTTTTCACTCCGTTGCCCGACGATCGTATCCGCGGTCTAGTACACCGACAAGGCCCGCTGTTCTTCTATCAGAAGCCAATTCGAAATGCGTCGGTGGTTTAGTGGTAAAATCTGTCGTTGCCAAATCGCAATTTCGACAGGCCCCGGGTTCGATTCCCGGCCGACGCAGAAGACGATGTTCTTTTTTGTCGTTTTTTTGTCGTGTTTTTTGCTGTTCACGATCCACTCGTCCTGGTTCCCGGCGCTAGCACTGCTAGCGCGACTAACGCCCCGACTAACACGCCCTCTTGCCTTCTTTGGGATGCGGCGTTTGGTCGCTCCTTCCTAACTCCCCGACGGCCTCACTGTCTGCACCTGCCGTCTGGTCGCCCGTCTAATTCCCACGCGATCGAGACCTGCCTCGCCTTCCTCGCCTTCCTCGCCTTCTTGGCCATCTTCGCCTTCCTCGCCTTCCTCGTGACCATGGAATGCACCTTCCCTGCAGGTTTCTCCACGTTGTGGGGAAACCCACGAAAATATGGGATAGTGCGGAGAGGAAGGTGTGGGCGACAAGGTCGTCATCGTTCTTTCCTTTCTCTCAATTTGTCAAGAACGCGAGCGGAGAGGGCCACCGGAGAAGGACGGAGGCAAATTGACACTACTCTAACGCTGTCATTCTCTCCTCTTTACTACTCCAAGATCCATTGCCCGGCACTCAAAAACTCCCCGTCTCCCTCTCCCTCACTCCCCGACGCAACCACACACCCGTTGTCCGATACTGGGTCTGACTCGAACCACGGTTTTGTGCCCTCTGGTTTTTGAGAGTGCCTGCGCACTGTACTGAGAACCGACGGCTCGTATCTGGCTCGTGCTATCTCTTGCCCGCCTTGTCCATCTCCATCTTCCCCTCCCCTTCCAATCCACCTCCCCCATGGCGGGTCCTGCTACGTCCCCAGGACGGGGCCCGTCACCTAATGCGCGGCATGGGTCCCGGCCTGGCATGCGCGGACCGCAGGTTGAGACACAAGAGACACTGAATACAACATCACAACACCCACCACAACCACCCCTCGCACCCGGCCAGTCCCCACAGTCAACCTCATCAGCCACCGGCCCACCTAGCAAACGACGCCGGGTAGCACTGGCCTGCGGCAACTGTCGGCACCGCAAGTCTCGCTGCGACGGCCGCCGTCCGCGTTGCTCACTATGCATCGAGCTGGGCTGTGCGTGCGTCTACGAGCAGGCCGGCGTCGCCGGCAACCTGACCGTGGGGCGATCGTATCTGGAGCGGCTGGAGCAGCGGCTGGCCGACATTGAGTCGAGTTTGGCGCAGGTCAGGGCCGAAAAGGCCGAGGGGTCGTCAACAGGAACGCCGCGAAGCAACAAGCGGGCACATGACCAGGTTGACGGTAATGACGGTGACGAAGATGATGGAGGGAACGACGACGATGACAACGGCGGCGTTGACAAGGCCGGCAGCGTGACCAGCTCACAAGCCGCAACGACAGCATCCACCGCGCCGGCCACCACATCGGACACCACCAACTCGACATCAACCAACTCCACCACAGCCACATCCACGTCCACGTCCACAAACGGCACATATGGCGTGCCTGACACGGCCGAGGACTCCATCGACGGCATGGGTGCCATCAAGTTCACCGACGAGGAGGACTGGGGCTACTTTGGCCCGAGCAGCAACATTGCCTTCTTGAGGCACATCTCCTTGGCCATGGCCCGCATGGACGACCTGCACCAGGCCATGCCGTCGCCAACGAACCGCGCCCACGAGGTCGCCGGCGGCATGAGTGTGTCGCGACCCACGGGCGGTGGAGGTGGGCGGAACGGTGGTCATGCGCACGGCACGACGACACCGCCCACCATGGCCCCCGTCAACATCTACGCGCTGCCGTCTGAGGCGCGCACCTGGAGTTTAATACAAGAATACTTCCAAAAGACGGGCCGCCTCCTGCCGTACGTGCACGAGGCCGCGTTTTGCGCCACCTATTTTGCCCTCAAGGCAAGCAACTTTACCAGCGCCCGCCGCACCTGGCTCGGCCTGCTCAACATCATTCTGGCCATGGCCACCACGCTGCACGTCGACACCTCTGTTTCGGCCGAGCGCCGCATCGCCGAGTCCGACGTGTACTACCAGCGCGCCAACGCGCTCTGCGACGACAAGGAGGCGCGCCGCAACATGAGTCTTGAGTTGGTGCAGTACTTGCTGGTTCTCGGCCAGTACCTGCAGGGCACCCAAAAGTCTGTGCAGGCATGGACGGTGCACGGCCTGGCCATCACGACGGCGCTGCAGCTGGGCCTTCAGTCGCCCAAGACGAACCGCGCGTTCCCGCCGCTCGAGTGCGAGATCCGCAAACGCGTGTGGTTCGGGTGCGTTCTGCTGGACCGCACGCTGTCCATGACCTTTGGGCGGCCCGCTATGATCCATGAGAGCTATTTGACGCTGGACCTGCCCATCACGGACATGCAGATCGTGGGGCAGCCAGATGAGACCCAGACCGAGTCAGCTGCACCGGCTTCGCCGACGCCCCAAATGGACGGCCTCTACTATACGGCCACCATCAAGCTCTACAACGTCATGCACCGCATCATCGACACCTGCTACGGCCAGAACTTGGGTCTCGAGGAGCTGCCGCCGGCGTCGTCACAGCAGGCCGCCGACTACTCGGCGCTCTTCTCGCACGTCCTGCGCGTCGAGGCGGACCTCGAGGCCTGGAAAGCCCAGCTGGCGCCCAACAAGCTGGCGGTGTACGACGCGCCCGTCGGCCCCAAAGACCTGGAGGGGATCGAAGCGGACGATAAGATCTCGGCGCGGTATGTCATGGTTCTGTCGGTCCGGTACCACAATCTGCAGATCCTGTCGCACCGGCCGATTCTGGAGAAGCTGCTGGAGACGTGTGGCAGAAACCGCGGCGGCGGCCGACATTCGGGGGTCTCCTCGTCTTCGTTGGCTGCGCCGACTTCGACTTCGACGTCGACGTCGTCGTCGCCACCGTCCAAACTCCTCCAGATGGGTCTCGGCAGCGTCGAAGCCTGCATCCACTCCGCCCAGGCCATCATCTCCATCGTCCACACCATTGTCCTCGCCGACGGCCCGCGCCGCGACCTGCTGGGTGCCTGGAACTTTTCGCTGTTCTACACGTTCAACGCGGCCCTCGCCATCTTTGCCGCCATGCACGTTGCACGGTGTGATGTGCAGCGCAGCCTGGGCGACGGCGACGTCGCCGCCTCCGCCGCCACCCTCAGCCGGCTCCTCCCCCGCTGGGAGTTTGTCGAGGCCGCGCTGCCCTACTTTGGCATGGCCATTGAGGCGCTCGAGAACCTGGACCGCGGCAACCGCGTCGTCGAGCGGTGTGTCAGCTACCTGTCACAGCTCGTGCTGGTGCCCATCAATCCGGGGGTGGGCCCGGGGGCAGACAATAACCTCCAGGCAGGTGGACCGCAGACCGGACCAGCCATGGCACCTGACCACTACGGCCATGCCCAGAGCCAAGGTCAGCCCGGCTTCCCCAACGGTTATCCATCACACCACGGACACGTGCACCCGCACCCGCATCCCCACCCCATGGCCATGGGTGCTGCTGGGGCTAATGGAGGTGCCGGCGCCGGTGTTGTTCTCCCCCGACAGCCACAACAACTGCTGCCCATGGAGATCGACCTCAACGAGTTTATGCTAGACACGGACTTTGACCTGCTGAACATGGCATGGCTGTCGTCGTGAGGTGAATGTGCCGTATGTAGGATAGAAGGCTTGGGAAACGATCTTGATCGAGTCATGATAATGCCATGTTAAAGTCATGATAATTTCATAGGCAATCTGGCGTTCAGCCAATGCACCTCTCTCTTCCTTTGTCTCTTTTACCTTTGTCTCTCTTCCCCGCCTCTCTTCAACATGCCAGACCTGCATCCCAGACCTGCAGCCAGCTTCACCGGCATCTGCATTGCATCCTTCACA